>WJFA01001299.1:4590-22529 GCA_009870155.1 Pseudobourletiella spinata | reverse complement strand
GATGATGATGATGATGATACTGTACATACCAGTATGGATCAGGGTACAAGTGAGTGGGATTAGGGAGGTAAAGAGTGCAAGAGGGTAAGGGATAGGCGGGGGGAGAAAGTATAGATGTAAAAGGAGGGAGAGATAGTTGTGAAAGGGCTTGGGTTGATTGGCTATATATATATATATATGATACCTTGAGGGATGGTATTTTATTCACGGGCGGCGGCTTTCCACACCGCACACACACACACACCCTCCATTCTTTCAGGGCAAGGGAGTGACACGAGAATTGGGAGGAGGAGGAGGACGAGGAGGGTGAGGGGAAGTGGGGTTAGCTTCAATGCCATGTGGTAAGGCGACACACTGTACCCAGATAGGATGTGATCATCATGAGTCGGGATCTGGAGGGAGAAGGACTGACAGAGCATATTATCCCTTTTGTCGAGAGGCAGTGATTGAGGGAAGCCATGCCATTTAAATGTTGGAAAAAGTTCCCTCGGCTGAGGTGAAATGTCGGTCCATTCAAAATGTCACTAGTGGTATTAAAGGCGGAACTGGAGGAGCGCGGGGAGTGCATGTTGGAACAGTGGTAGTGGGAGTGGGAGTGATAGTGAGTAGCAGCAGCCGTCGTAGTCGTAGTAGTGGCAGGAGTAGTTGTACTAGTAGCCATAGTTGTAGTAGTAGCAGTAGCAATAGTAGTAGTAGTAGTAGTAGTAGTAGTACTCGTAGTTGCAGGAACTGGTGATGTGGGACCTCATGGCGCCAGACGGCCTGAAAGTTGGTCTATATAGCCACGTAGGTGTGGGGGATAGAGGATGGAAGTGGTCGTTTATTTGGTTGTCGTCGTGTCTTTGCCAAGAGATAAGCCGGTTATTTCCAATGCAAATTCAGATTAGAGGGGCTAAGTTAGCGGGAGCGGGAGTAAAGGGCGGCGAGAATCTTGTTACGAGTAATTAGTGGCAGACGTCTCGCTCCCGCTGCTCCTTATATCCCCCCCCCACCATATCCAGCAGAGGCTGGAGTGGCCGTGAGTGGTAGCGGAGCATTGTGGCGGTCGTGGTGATATTATATGCATGTATACTTACACTTACGGTTAGCTATGCACATGTACTCGGTAGTCCTCCCACTGTTATAGCAGCAGTAGTGAAAGTATAGGACGAAGGGGGGTGTAGCCAGGCACCCGTCGCCTTCGACGCCCTCTCCACTCGCCCACTATATTCATTTGATTGATAAGAGCTCCTTTTCTTCACGCGAGAGAGGAAATTATGATTTTTCCCCGCGAAGGAGTGAGGCGAGAAAGTAAGGAGAAAGTGTGGAGAAAGTAAGTGTGTGTGTGCGCGTATGTGGCTGCAAACAGTTGGCTATTCAATAGCAATTTGCCCGTCTGGTTTGCTTTTGCCCCATGTATATATATGTATACACATTTTGCAGCCGCTATCCCCTCGTTCCCTCGCTTCCATTTAGTAATGCAGCCTCCACTGCTGCCACTACTACTTCAGTTTCTCTCCCTTCCTCCCGTCTTCACACGACTCATTCGCTTGTGGGCAGAAAAAACTTGGTTTCTCCAACTCCACCTCATCATCATCATCGTCATCATCATCATCATCATCATCATGCTCATGATAGTTCTCGAAACTTTTTGCCTCCAGCACATTTCCCTCATGCAAACTTACTTTGGAGGATGATGAGAGTTGGACTGTGTAGGGGGGGTGGAAGTGTGTCTGTCTTGGGGAAGTGTGCATGTGAGGAGGGGCTAAGGCTGGAATGACGACGATGACGACGACGACGACGACGACGACGACGGCTACAATGATGATGATGATCCCAGTGGAGATGCCACTATTCTTGTTCTCTGACACCCGGTACTTGTGTAGTAATCCTATCATTCCTAGTCGTCGTCAGATATGTTATTGTAATAGTATAGCGGTAGGTGAAACTCTTTGGATGTGCGGGTGTGTGTGTGTGTTTTTGTGTGTGCGGGTGTGTGTGTGTGTGTGTGTGTGTGTGTGTGTGGGTTTCTGTGTTTTTGTGTGTGAGAGAGAAAGTGTGACTGTCTCCAGGTCCGTTGTGGCTGAATGAACGTCGTCACTGTCTCCTATCTTTCCCCCATCTCTGTCTATATGGATCCTCCATCGAAAATTCTAACAAGTTTTATGGGATTTGGAAAAAGTTGAGTATTTTACCGTTTTTTCATTTTCTTTCTGTCTATTATTGACATGAAAGAGAGAACCGTGGAGCGCCCCGTCCCCTTTCACTCGCACGGGCACACACATTTTCCTGGAGAAATTGGTATGTGCGTGTGTGTGTGTGTGTGTGTGTATGCATGAGTGTGTGGGTGTGTGTGTGTCCGTGTGTATGTGTGTGTGCGTGTGAGGGTCTGTGTATATTCAGACGAGTTGCTCCGGGCGCTACCATCATCCATCCATGACTGGCTCTTGTACTTGCATGCATACTACTCATACTACCACAGTGCTACGACTACGTGTACAACTAGTTTTTGGACTACTTTTTCCTTCGCCTCCTCCTCGTCCTCCTCCTCCTCCTCCTCCGTCTCATCCTCGTGTTCCTCCTGGGCCGCATGGAATAAACCATGTGTGGTATGTTGCGCACATACAGAGAGCTTCTTTCCAGCTCTCAATTTCGAGTAAAGCTATTCAACTTTATTTTGACAACTACTTTTCCCCAGACTCACCTTCTTGGTAGCAAACTTGACATTATTCAAATTCATATCTCTCCCCTCCGCACTGGTTCAAGACAACTCTTTTTCCCTGGACTCTCCCAGCCGGATCCCAGGATGAGGGCCATGATGGGGGGGAGAGCCTCTGCTGTTGTTTTCGTCGGAATTTCCGCAAGAATTCTATCATCTCCGTCGCTCTCCCTTACACTCTCACACTCACTCCCTGCCGCTCCGAGATACACACACACACAAACACACTCAAACACACACATACACACACACATACATATAGGGAGGCATACACACGCGAAAGTACATCCAAATATATTTGTACACAACCATCCATATATGCCCCTGCTCACATGCATCGCACGGCACGACACTTTTCATTTCCCTCTGTTCAACTCTCATAAATGGAGTGAGTGGGATGGATGGTATGTCCATATGTGTGTGTGTGTGTGTGTGTGTGTGTGTGTGTCGGCCTTTCATCGGCATTCACAAGTCTATCTGTGTGAGGAGAAAGAGCGTATGACCACTGCGATTATGGGATGAGGGAAAGGGATTGGATATGGAGGGTCGGAAGGCCCGCTGGTGGTTGTTGTTGTGTATGGATTGACATGACAGTGACCAGTATTTCCTGTGCGTACACGGCCGCTGCCACCGCGAGTTCCGGCGGGTGGCATCTCCTCCTCTGTCGGGCATCCCGGGACAAGTGGACCGCCTGTTGGTGCGGGCCAGAGCGGAATAGGGTGGGACATAATGTGGGAGTCATAACACGTGTGTGCTCCCCCACGCCCATTACATATTAGTATGGGGATGTGAACATGAGTGGCATGGGTGTAAGTAAGTGTACCAAATGGTCATTGGGAAGGAGATGGTTTTGGGTGAAACAGAAATTATTTCATCCTGTGTACTTTATTGATTCACTTTCCAGATGTGCCCGAGCGACCCGGAAGACCTTTGATTTCATCCTTTACGTCCCGCTCGGTAAATATTTCTTGGGCACCTCCCATGACGTCACACAATAGTCGGATCATTAACTACATTATCCAGACAAGGTGAGTTGAGTATTTGTGTGTGTGTGTGTGTGTGCGTGTGTGAATTTTTACATGCCACGTGTTCATGCGTTTTCCTTTGTGTGTGCTCATGTGTGAGTGCTCACTTTTGAATGTTGATACGTGTATGTGTGGGCGTGCGTGCGTTTTTATATGTGTGTAGGTGCCTGTGTTCAATTTTTTATGTGTGTGTGTGTGTATGTTTATACCTGTGTGCGCAAGTCAATGTCTAACTGTATACATGCAGATAGTTAATGTAGAGTCATGTGCATGTTCGTGGGAATTGGTCCGTGTTGTTCTGGTATGGTTTTAAGTTGAGAGGTTCTGGGATGGCCTCATATATTAGAGTAATAGTTGTGGTTTTCGGACTGTTTAACCGACTTTATGGCGGTTTATTGTGAAGAAATGACGGTGCTATAAATAAGGGGATTAGTCCCAATTAAGCTCAATTTACTTTGACTCTTTATTGTAGTATGTATGTGTGTGTGTGTGTGTCTATGAACGTGTGTGTACGTCGGGGCGTGTATGTGCGGAAACGGTTAAGTTTCTTCCAAATAATTGAGCCCATATCGCATGTGTGTGTGTGTGTGTGTGTGTGTGTGTGTGTGGGTAAAGGCAGGCTCAAGTGTGCCCACGTGTGGGAACATTTATATACATAACGTAGGTTAAGAGCGGGGTTATGCGGATGAATGAGTTCCATGGGGGGGCCGGGTGAGTGAGTGTACTATGGCACTTTACGCGTGAGGGAGTGGTGGTGAGAGATGGTGCGGGGCTTCACCACCGCAAACGCTTTTATGTCCTGGTGCATTTTGGCCTAGTGTGCTCACATGTCTGTGCCTGGTGGTGGTGGTGGTGGTGTGTGCACTAATGGTGGGGATGGTGGGTTGGAGGATTTGAAGGAGAATTACCGCATCCTCTTTCCTATAACAAATGGCAACAAAATTGGTTGCGTATGAAAGGCGGGAGTGATTAATAATAATAATAATCATAATAATCATGGCGGCGGATGAAAAAATGGACGGGGCACTCTTTGTGAAGGTGATGGATGTTTTTTTGTGAAAGGCCGTATAACCGTCACCACTACTGCTGCTCCCGCTGGCACACATGCATATTGCTTTATAGTGGGACCGCCCTATGTTCCGGGGTGGCATCACCACATCTCCGTACACAATTTGCTCATCGTCTCCCGCCCGCCCGTCCCTCCTCCTCTGCTGCCTCTGCCGCCGCTCTTTTGACATTGTTTAACTTACGGGTAACAGTCAACTTGGTGTGTGTGTGCGTGCGTGCGTGTGTATGTCCTGATGTCTTATGTGTGTGTGTGTGTGTGTGTGCGTGTATGTGTATGTCCTGATGTCTGTGATGTCTGTATATGTGTGTTGTGTGTGTGTGTGTGTGTGTGTGTGTGTGTGTGAGGGTGTCTGTGTATGTGTGCGTATCTCAGCCTGTATTTGTATGATGTGGTTGTGGAAAAGTTCCCACAGCAGACAATATTTGGGTTGCATCTGCGGATTGGCCCGGAGCCAAAAGTCATAAGAAATTATGATTCATCACATTTTTCATTCCACATTTCCATCCTCATTATTTTATTTTATCCCATAATCGCTTAAAGAATTCTATCTCCGCTTTTCCGGACTCGCCCTCCCATTCCTTGCCCTGTTCCGGCCTTTTTTCATTCCCTCGCTCTTCCTTCACTCACATTTTGAGCTCTGCCCCCAGCCCAGCATAGCACAGTCTGCATGTCATTCCTGCCGTGGACAGCATCCTCCTCCTACTCTTCTTCTACCACGACTACTACTACTACTACTACTACTACTACTACTACTACTACTACTACTACTACTGCTAGTACTACTTTTGAAATGGACGACCGCCCTGTTCACAAGTATGTGACTTCCACTTGATTGGTTGTATATCTCCTACTATTTCCATTTCTACATTTTCCTTTGTTACGACTACAGTACGCGGCGTAACCATCTCCGCGTAATGTGGCTTGTCTCCTCGGGATCCTTATTTCTCCAATGTGATTCCACCAAACGGCAGAATAAACGCATATATGGTTTTGTGTGTGGGTAAATCCAGCAGTGTGAAAGTGTCTGTGTACGTGTACGTGGGTTACTACGTATGTATGTTGACGTGATGGGTATGCATATGTGGGTGAATGTATTTGTGTTGTGTGTGTATTAGGGTGAATGTATTTCTGTTGTGTGTGTATTAGAATGAATGTGTTTGTGTGTGTATTTTGGTGAATGTGCTTGTGTGTGTGTGTGTGTATGTGTGTGTGTGTGTATGTGTATGTGTGTGTGTGCAAATGTGCATTGAGCGGTCAGGCTATAAGCTGATCCATCCGAGTCCCTCCGTGCCTCCACGTTTTTGTCCATGTGCTAAAGTGGTTGGGAAAAGCCAGTGAGCAGCGGTCGGAGAGAGAGAGAGAGAGAGAGAGAGAGAGAGAAAAGGGAGTGTAGAAGAGCTTTCCACATTACCGACGCCTCTGCTCCTCTCATGAGACATGTACATACATCATCCCCTCCCGCCATGGCATCTGGGCGACTGGCTTGGGCGAGAGCTGCTGTGGGCTAGGCAGGCTGGTCGGGAGGCTAGCTGAACGAATTAAGCCGGAGCCACGCTTGGTTCACACTCGAGAACTGGTCTGATAAATTAATTCGTTCATTCATTACGGCAATAGCTGATCTAATATCTTTGTGTGCAAGAGTTTTTGGTGGCAGCCAAAGGAAGTGACAGAGACAGGCAGCTTAGGAGGCAGAAGAGAGGAAAAGAGAGGGGAAGAGTGAGAGAGAGAGAGAGAGAGAGAATCAGGGAATGGAATTTTGAGCTTCTTCCTCTCTGGATCTCTCTCACTCTCTTCCTCTCTCAACTCTCCCGCCCTTTCTCACATATAAACACACACACACACGCACTTACACACACATACACACTCTCTCTTTCCTTCTTCATCTTAACCTCCCTGTTGGCGGGAATTAAGATTTTGATGAAGGTTTCCGTAGTTCCATTAGACCTTGGGGTCCTCATATAATCCCAAGTTATCCAACACCCCTCACATCCTCCTACCGACTTTGAATAAGTTGGGGGAGCGGGAAATTTTTAATGTCTCTAATTGCTTCTTCTTCTTCATCTTCTTCTTCCTCATCATCATCATCATCTTCTTCTTCTTCTTCCACCCTTACACTTCCCTGCCCTCCCAGGTCTCACCTCCGTTACCTCTTCTTGTGTTCCATGGGCGCTGAGAGATGAAATTCTATGACCTTATCCGTGGGGATGAGTGGAGGGACAACTCATTTATAACCCCCACCCTCCTCTCATCCTCCTCCTCCTCCCTCCCATCATCATCGTCACCCAAGTGCGGGATTGACGAGGCACCGTGACCGTGAAAGGTCCCAGCAGCGGTGGAAGGGCCATTTAACTCTGAGGAAATTCCACCTCCACTTTCATAATGTTCAAGTATGTGTGTGTGTGTGTGTGTGTGTGTGTGTGACTTTGTGAGTGAGTGTGTGTGTGTGTGCGCGTGTGTATGAGTGTGACTTTGTGAGTGGGTCTGTGTGTGTGTTATAGTACGTGATTGTGTGTGTGTGTGCGTGTGTGTGAGTGTGACTTTGTGAGTGTGTGTGTGTGTGTGTGTGTCGTATATATCATGGTGTAGGGATGAGTCGGAGCGTAAAAATGGGAAAAGAGGAGCTGGAGTAGCGGGATAGGAGGATACGGAGAAGATGATGGAGAAGGTGAAGAGGAGTAGGAATGGGATGAAGAGGAGATGCGGACTATATAGATGAGTGGAAACGGGGATCAGTGATTTTATCTGGAAATGGGAAAAGACGGAGGAGCCGCGGCAGTTGCGGTAATGGTGGTCGTGTGTGCAGTCGGAGTAGTAGAAGAGGAAGAGGCGGCAGGGATTGTAGCAGCTGGAGTGGCGGTGGTGTAGGTGGCGGCGGCGGTGGCAGCAACAGCAGTAGCAGCAGCAGCAGCAGCATCAGCACTGGTGTGAACGAACGAGCTATATATACTACATGCATAATAGTGCCCTCGGCTCAAATGGTGGCAATGAGCTGGAACGGGACAAAACTGACTGAATGCTCAAAGGAAACGGCGGAGATGTATGGAAACATTAAATCTATACGATGACATTTGATTTTAAAATATTCATCCTCCACCATCTCTCTCTCTCTCACTCTCTTTCCACTTCTTGAGGAATCCTCCGGCCTAATGTGAGTGGTAACTCATGTATGTACGTCCGTTCAGCTACCCATTACGCACGCACGTATCTCACCCTACGTAGGACATCTCTGGCCGGGCATACGGGCCTGAGCAGTAGGGGAGTAGAGTACAGAGTCTGGAGAGGAAGTCATAGAATTTTTTTGTACCCCATCCACTCATGAACACCGTCTATACCACGCGGGCTGATCAATGCTCTGTGACATGTGGGCCGGAGTAATGGACAAGTTTCAAATAACAATAATAATAATAATCACATATATATATATAGATGTACATACATATATATGTATGCATACATATCGAGTGAAAGGGTGCCCCAATGCTGGTGGCCAAGTCCTACATATGTACATACATTTATACATCTATAAATGGCTCAGGCCAGGAGAGCCCAGCATGAGGAGCTGGGGGAGTGCTTATGAAAAATCCGCAATAAAAATTCCTGTTCCAGCTAGTGAGTGGGAGAACATCAAGTTAATGCCTCGGTAGATTGATTTTTCAAAGAGTCATTTGGACCAACTTTCTCCTCCTTTCCCTCACACTGCCTCTATCTCTGCCGCACTCCCTTTTTTCCCTTCTCGTCTGAAACCATAATTCCATAGCCATGGTTTCTCTCATATCAACTTTTGAGGTCTTTATACCATTATACCATAGGCCCAACCCCATGATTCCTGTGTGGAGATCCGGTGGGACAGATAGAGATAGACCTGCACACTCAAACACCAGCTCAAATGCATACGCATTCAGTCACACAAGCTTGAATTCACACACTCAACCGCAAACATTCTCACACACACACACACACACACACACTCAACCGCACACATTCTCTCTCTCACACACACACACACACACACAAACTCAAGTACACACACACGTACTTACGCGCGCGCACACACACACACACACACACACACAAAGTCAAGTACACACCCACGTACTTCCGCACACATACACACACACACAAAGTCAAGCATACACACACACTTACACAGACACACAAACTCAAGTGCACACACACACACACACATAAACTCAAGCACACACACACACACACACACAAACTCAAGCCCACACACATACTTACACAGTCCAACCCTCCTGTCTCCGCCAGCAAAGCCATATACCATAGCCTGCATGGATGAATTCCACACACGCGGAAACCCAGGAACACTTAATGAACCAAAACTCGGCTGCATCCTCATCCTTGTCGTCGTTGTCGTATTCCTCCTCCTCCTCCTCCTCCTCCGCCTCCTCCTCCTTTTCTTCCCTGTACATATATGTACGGCGATGATAAGTATGCTCGGGATGGGGACGACTCCATGATGATCCTCCGGATCTCTCACCACAAGCTTCTCCAACTCATTACGTACACACTGTGCTGTGCCTGATGGGGAGAGGTATGGTGGTCCTCCTCCCCTCCGTGCTCAAATAGCTCCGGCTCATCCCGTTCCTCCCTTCATTCAGTCACAAAGTGGCTGCCTCCCACGGTCGGCTCAACCACTGCAGTCTAAACTCCATCCGACTATTTCGCTCCGACCACCAGAGCGCACGGCGACGAATGACGTTGATGTGGTGGGAAGGAGTGGGAAAAACTCGGTATAGTTTCTACAGTCCTGTCGAGTCTTCCGCCTCGTTGTCCATGTCGTCTTGTGGGATAACTGATGAGAAATGTTGAGAAGTGGTGGAGTTTCCGGAGGAGGAGATGAAGAAGATGATGATGATGATGAAGAAGTTGAAGGGATGGTAGTGAGTAGTTAGTGAGTAGGTGGAGTCATGTCATATGATTATTATTTCCCCGGCCAACCCGCCCGTCCCCCTTCCTCTGTCATCAGCTAACTGATATCTGGGGAAAGGGTCAGCCTCCTCTCCTCCCCTTGTCCATCGGATCCAAGCTGGGGCCCTCCCTCAGGCTTTCAAAACTCATCTCATGAATCCCACTTCCCGCCAAGCACAACCTTACTCATGTTCACTGTGCCCCTTGCCCATCTGTGTACCATATCCAGTGGGGAAGACCAGAGATGGGGACGATGTGGATCCGCGAGAGTCAACTGCATTGGGTGAGGATGTGGCTTTCATGGTGGGGATGAGGCTTTCGTTGGAACCCTATAGTTCAAAATGCAGACTTTTCCTGTACAGGACCAGCACGGAGCATATGAGTGGACCCATTTGAATGGGTCAACCATAGCCCTCCGCTCCTCCCCACTATTTAACGACTTTGAACGGCGGAGATCCAGTGGATATGAACGTCTAACTAAGAGGGAGTCGTTGTGGTAGTTTTCACATTTATTTCATCGCTCAAAACTTGGAGGTAGCCCGAGTCCATTTTAGTTGTTGAAGAACCTTGGCCGGGGTCTTCTTTATTGCCGAGAAGTACAAGAGGAGATAGGGGAGCGCGAGGAGTGAGGCAGTAGAGTTAGGCAGAGCCGCTGCTGCTGGTTTGGCAAGAGCCTCAGGGGTCGGATGGGTCATTTATGGTTTAAGGTATAATATCTTCTGTTTCCTGTCTCGAGCCCGGGACGGAGGAGGAGGACAATGTGGTCGACTGTCTGCAGTCAGGAATAACACCGGGAGAAAGCCCAGTTTATCTCCCGCCCTCACTGGCGAGGCACGGACCTTAAGTCGTTCCGCTTATGGGCTCGCTGTTGCTCCGTGATTCTGTGTGTGTGTGTGTGTGCGTGTATATATATGTGTGTGTGTATGTATGTATGTGTTAGTATATTTCTATTGGAACTTTTGTGAGTGTATTTCTGTGGGTGTGTGCATGCACGTGTGTGTGTGTGTGTGGCTGTTTCTTTATTGGTTGGCGGTGAGCTTGAGGAGATTTGTATATTCTTATTTGTGTTCCACTCCGGTCGTCCCCTTTGTGTCAGGGTGTGCAGCAGTACTCCTGTTTTTCCCTTCTCGCCGTGGAGCTTGGCGGGTTTTACGGAAAGGCATGAGACTTTTAGTGTGTCTCTGTATGTCTGTGTGTGTGTGTGTTTGTTATGCTGGCGTGTCTTTGCAATGTATGCGGTGGTGCGTTGGGAAAGGTGTAGGATTATGAGGAGGTATGCTTCTCCCGTATGTGTGTCGTACATGGAGTAAGGATCAAGCATTCGTAATGGTGGGAGACGGGAGAGAATTTCTCTCTGTTTTACGGACACTACTTGGCTATATGTATACATATATATATATATAGATATATATATGTAGGGAATCCTGTCAGCTATATGAACAGAAGGGAGCCTGAGCGAGGTTGTTCTTCTACAACTTGTATAAAGGGGCAGAGAGTTAGTTGGAGGATGGGAAGGGAGTCCAATTGGAGGAGGAGAAGGAGAGGAGGATGAGGAGGAGAAGAGGAAGATGAAGAAGATGAAGGAGAAGAAGAGAAAGGGAGGGAGGGAGGGAGGGAAGAGTGCGTGAGGGAGGGAGGGTGAGGGAGAGTGGGAGTAGTCGGGATAAAAGTAAGAGTTAGGGAAGGAGAGAGGTGGAAAGGAAATAGATGGTCTTGGAAGGCTGTCTTTGCCACTCCACAAATTATTTCATGGAAAAAGAATGTTTCGTCGAGTAAGTTGGGCTAGTTGGGGTAGCGCGGGCCCGAAACATGATCCTCCGTATTTCAAGTAAGTAAATCACCAGAACCGACTAGCAGCTCATTTAACCCACCAACAATAATCAACCCAGATCCTTCCATCCCATGAGCCCTGCTCATCACCTTCAGCGTTTGCTTCCGTATGTTGTGGGCGGCATATAAGTGCATGTGTGTGTATGTGTGTCTATGTGTGTATGTGTATATGTGTGTGTGTGTATGTGTGTCTATGTGTACGTGTGT
Organism: Pseudobourletiella spinata; assembly: GCA_009870155.1. Lineage (NCBI taxonomy): Eukaryota > Metazoa > Arthropoda > Collembola > Symphypleona > Bourletiellidae > Pseudobourletiella > Pseudobourletiella spinata. The sequence goes on along the minus strand of WJFA01001299.1, from coordinate 10,768 downwards.
GTGGGTGGGTGGTTGTGTGTATAAGTACGCGTTTGTATGTATTTCTGTGTGTGTGCATATGTGTAGGCGTATACGTATACGTGTGGGTGTATACATATGTGAGGGTGTCTGTATGCATTTCTGCGTGTGTGTGTGTGTGTGTGTGTGTGTGTGTATTTGTCCGCGTTTGTGTGTATTTCCGGGTATGTGTGGATGGGAGCATATGTGGATGAATGGATACATATGGGCGTTTACACTCCTTCCAGTCTCACCCGCCCCTCCCCACCCTCGCATCAATTCTCTCGGATTTTTTTTCCTCTCGATCTCGGTGGTGACTCTCTCTCTCTCTCTCTCTCTCTCCTTCGCTCTTCCTCCACTTCATCGTAGTCCTCAAACCCTCCTCCCCCTTGTCCTCCCTCTGCTACACTGCCCGATGGAAGTATATAATAATAATACTATGTAGGCACAGAGTCTTATCTCCGACTTAACCTGACTCATCTCCTCCTCGTCTTTTTTTCTTCTAATTGCAGTGGCACAAGTAGTGCAGTGATAGTATGACTATGGGGGAGCGGGACTAGAGAAGAAGATAATATGGAGAGATGATAGTGGTGATGGAAAGGATGTTGGGGAGATGAGGAGGGGAGAGAGAGAGAGAGAGAGAGAGTGGTGCTGTTGTGGGAAAAGTGTGCATGCGTCTTCTGCAAGGATGGGACGGTCGTGTGTGTGGATAAGTGCTCATACGTGTTTGAGCCCCTGCGTTCTCGCACGCTGGCCTCTGGAATTGGTGAGCTCACCTGTGCACGTATGTCAGTGTGTGTAAGTGAGCCTATGTATTTGCGTGTGTTTGCAGGTCTACGTGTGTGTGTGTGTGTGTGAGCCTGTGTGTGTGTATGTGTGAGCCTACTTATTTGCGTGTGTGTGTGTATGTGTGAGTCTACTTATTTGCGTGTGTGTGTGTGTATGTGTGAGCCTATTTATTTGCGTGAGTGTGTGTATGTGTGTGTGTGTAAGTATTTGGTTGCCTTCTAAGGTGTGCAGGTGAAAGTTTGTACACGTGCTGTGTGTGTATGTATGTGCGTTTGGTGGTGGGTCTGGATGTCAGTGTGTGTAAGTGAGCCTATGTATTTGCGTGTGTTTGCAGGTCTACGTGTGTGTTTGTGTGTGTGAGCCTGTGTGCGTGTATGTGTGAGCCTACTTATTTGCGTGTGTGTGTGTGTGTATGTGTGAGCCTACTTATTTGCGTGTGTGTGTGTGTGTATGTGTGAGCCTATTTATTTGCGTATGCATGTGTGCGTGTGTGTGTGTAAGTATTTGGTTGCCTTCTAAGGTGTGCAGGTGAAAGTTTGTACACGTGCTGTGTGTGTATGTATGTGCGTTTGGTGGTGGGTCTGGATGTACCACTGTGGAGTACCACGCACAATCCAAACTTGGTACTACCACAGCGGATAAGTAGGTATGCGTAAGGTGTGTATGTGAGTGCGGGTAAGTCAAAGACTTTTGCACGTGCACTAGTGGTAGCGTGTGTGTGTGTGTGTGTGTGTGTGTGTGTGAAAATGAAATGTAAATCCCTTGTTTTTCCTCATGCTCTGTTTTGTTCTAACACACAGGATTGGCGAGGATGGGAGCTGGAATGAGACGGGGATTCTCACCGGGAACGACACCTCTTATCAGGTAACCACGGGAATTTGGAACGAAACCAATAATTTCTAGTCTCCTTTCACTCTAGTTTTACTGCTGTTTTCCCTCCGATATGGTAGGCACTCTACAGGGGATAAAACGGGAGCGCAGTACTTGGTATGCAGACAGGCAAAGGAGGACTGCTACCACTTCTGCTATGGGGGTGTCGGACGAGATGGGACGAGGCCCCTGTATCCCAGCATCCTATTGTTCCTCCTCCTCCTCCACCTCCTCCTCCTGATCCACACTCGGTACTCCTAACGCTTGTACTAATAATACTAGGTGGCCAGAACGCTGTGTATGTATGCGGACGCACAGGCACACACACACACACACACGCACACAGCGAAGGGTGACGCCAGTGAGGATGAGGACAGAAGAGGTTGAAATATCGTATTCTCTTCACGAGAGCTCAGTTTCAGAGAAATTGAAGACGCGGAAAAAATTGCCTCGAACAAAATTCAAATGAAAATCTTAAAAGTCCCCGACATCAGTGTCCTCCTCCTTCTCCTCCTCCTCCTCCTCTTCGTCTCTCGTCTCCCTGTATGAGAGGAGGGAGATTTCTGGGGGAGACGGTGCGAGGTCCTCTGTTTGTGGGAGATTGGTCTTGTGTGTGCCATGGTGGGCTTGTTCATTCCCTTGTTGTGCCTCCTAGCTGCCAATCTTACTTCTTCCTTTGTTGAATCAAATGATGGCAATCGTCTTCTAGATTGAATCGTCCGCACACACACACACACACACACACACACACACACACACGCTCACATCCACTCACATACATACAAAAAATCATGCACATTCGGATGTATGGCTTCAAATGTATGTGTGTGCCCTCCCTCTTACCAGGGTGACTTCTTCCGGAGCGACCAAGACGGCGGACGTGACTACTGTCTTTCCCTTAAGAAGGGATGATGATGCTTCCAACCGTAGTACCTCTTCCCCCGCCATTCGGATGCTTATGGAAGTGTGGTGTGTGCGTGCGTGGGTGCGTCCGCGGGGGGTGTATGTGCGTATGTTTGTCCGTTTCAACTGGGAAATTGAATTCCATTTTCATACAGAGACATTATGAGGCCGGATATCCATGGACGTGGATCCAGATCCCAGAGCGCCTCCTTGATTATCATTCTTTTCAACCTAATAATGTCCTCCGAGGTCTACAATATGTATGCATGTGCTATGTGTGGGGAAGCCATAGGGCTTAGAGCTGGTAAAGTAGGAGGGAGCTGAGGCGGGGAGGGGGGCGGGTTGGGTCGTGAAATTGTTGCTCAACTTTTCAGTCAAGTATCTGAGTAAGTCTACTCACTATGGCTACTACTAGGACTACTACTACTACTACTACTGCTACTACTGGTGCTACTAGTGGGGTCGGTCCTACATACATTGCTACTTGGTGGGGTAGCTGACCCCGTTAGTAATGGATTTGTATTTGCTCAGCAGAGGGAGGGAGAGAGAGAGAGAGAGAGTGAGTGAGTGAGAGTGAGTGGGACGAGACATAATATAATGGGAACATCCGTATTGTGTGCTGGTGGGAAAAGGCTTTGTCGTCATTCCCGACTTTGAGTATTAGGGAAGTTGTTGGGTATGTTTGTGTGTGTGTGTGTGTGCGTGTGCATGTGTGTGCAGCGGGAGGAGGAGTAGTAGTAGTAGTGGGCTGGTAGCGGTAAGAGTAAGTTCTATAGAGGGAATAAATCCGTTTGAATAAGAACGAAAATCAGGCGAAGCTTTGAATAGACGATTTGATTCAGCCGTTCCTGTTCGTTCACACCCAAAAGTTACTTGGTCCCAGGCGGTACGGTGTCTGGAGAGGAGTGCACACGTTGTGATTCTGTGCGTTGGGGTGGGCGGGTGGATGTGCCCCGGTGTGTGTGTGTGTGTGTGTGTGTGTGAGTGTGTGTGTGTGTGTGTGTGTGCCTGTGTGCCTTTGTGTGAAGAAATAAAGCGGGGCGGTGTGTGCGAGGAGCATAATGCGATTAAATTGCTCTCCAGCCCATTCGCCCGTACCTAATAAATCCACATTGACAAGGATGATGTCGCCCTTGAAACTTGGGACACTACAGGATTTTGTCTTGGCAAACTTTTAACAATTGTATTGAAACGGTAGGGAGTGTGGGGTGGCGGCGGCGGCGGGGACGCGAAGTAGGTGGGAGTGAGTGAATGTATAAATAGTAAGTGAATGATTCTGTGTGTGTTCATGTGTGTGTGTGTGTGTGTGTGTTTGTGTGCGTGTGGGAGCGTATGCGTGCGTTTCGGAAGGACCACAGTAAGGGATGATGATGGGGAGACACTGTGCACATACGCACACACACTTACACACACATAAAAGGCGAGGATAGAGAGAGAGAGAGAGACGATGAAGAAATTAGTTGGTCAATTATAACTTGTAAATATTCTTCTCGCCGTCTTTCGCCTCCCATGGCCCCGGAGGAGGAAAATCCGCCTGGGTTTGAGTTGAGCCCCGTATTTTACGGGCCAGCCGTCGGAATTGACTTTTCTGTCAAATTAACTAACCCGTCCGTCCCGCTCTCCCCTTTCTCTACCGCCAAGCCTATGGCTTAGTTATTGGAGGTGGTCTATGGCAGTGTGTAAATCTGGAGGTGGATTTGTCTGTCTGTATGCTTATGTGATTTTGGGCGTATCCTCGTGTGTGGGTTCGTGTGTGTGTGTGTGTGTCTGTGAGTGAAAGTACATGTGTATGACTGTGTGTGGGTGTGTCTGTGAGTGAAAGTACATGTGTATGACTGTGTGTGTGTGTGTGTCTGTGAGTGAAAGTACGTGTATGACTGTGTGTGTGTGTGTGTGTCTGTGAGTGAAAGTACGTGTATGACTGTGTGTGTGTGTGTGTCTGTGAGTGAAAGTACGTGTATGACTGTGTGTGTGTGTGTGTCTGTGAGTGAAAGTACATGTGTATGACTGTGTGTGTGTGTGTGTGTATGTCTGTGTGTAAGTGTGTGTGTGTGGGTGTGTATGTGTGTGTGTGTGTGGATGAAGGATCTGTGTCCGTTTGGAAATGTGGGAGTGAGTGGGCACATGTGTACATTGTGTCTACACTGCTGAGGTGTTGGGGTAAGGTGTGTCTTTAATCATCCCACTGCCAAACGACGACCGAGTATATACTTGTACATGCGGAAGCGAGCCTAGTAACCTGCAATAGCACCGGGCCTGTCTGCACCTTGACTCTTATGTGCCTGTCTACCTCTCTGTCCGGGCCCGTCCATCCCCTGGCCCATCTGATGGACAGGCTGACTGACTAACTGACGGAATGACTATAGCGGACTGGAAACTGAGATGGAATTGATTAGGTGATGTGGTGGTGACGACGGTGGTGGTGGTGGTGGTGCTGGCGGTTCATTCACCAGGATTTTTTTCCCTACCCAGCCATGGAATCGTAGAGGAAGTAAATTGATTTTTATTCCTGTTCTCTCTCTATCTCCATAGGTGCTGGGACTGGAGCCATTTACTGTGTACAGCTTCCGGGTGGCTGCGAGGAACGGTGAGTGCTCCGGCCATTTTCGTCGAGTACAATAGTCATTGACGTGTGAAGGGTGACAGGGACTGAACAAGTCGGAAGTGAAGGGGGGGTGGGGGTGATGATGGTTTTTGGTAGTGCATAGCCATGGCTCCCCGGATCCGGCTTTCACCCCGTGCAGGGCGAAAAAAAAAGTGATGAGAAATGAATGTGGGATTTCAGGTATTGGACAAGGACCGTTTAGTAAGGAGAGCTACTACTTTGTCACGCTCCGCGAAGGTAATCCCATTCATTATTTACTTTGATCTACTCGAGCTCCTCTTCCGCCTCTCTCCGACTACATGTACCTCCTCTCCTTTGCCTTTCCCACTCCCATCTTCTTTTATTTCTGTCCACGACACTTAAATTCATTCTTCCCTTTGACCCTGGCCGACTACTCTCATGGCCCCGTCAGAGTTTTTCTTCTCACAGTCGTGGTCGTCGTCGTCGTCAGTAGCGACTATGAGCCCATATCTGCCCAACTTGATGTAGTATAGCTTGACAAGATGGAGTCCTCACGCTGCGGCTGAGAGTCAGTCCAGTGTATTTATAGCTTTACCTTCCATGCTGCTCTATGCTTTCTAGACCAGCCGATATGGTACTTCCCGGGCCATCATCATCATCTCCATATTTGTTTACCTGGCCGACGGTCTGTTTGTGTAAAACTCGTATTCAGCAAGTCAATTATTGGAGAGGGCGGGCGGGATGCGGGCTGATGGAAATGCCGGATCTGACCGTTGGAGGAAGGAAGTAGGGATGAGGTGGGGAGGCGAGGGGAGGGCGGGAAGCATTTGAACATGATTTATACGGACATTTTTCCGGGGCTTTTTGGAATTTTCCCGGGGAAAAAACTGGACGATTCCGGGGCAGCCAGTTCATATTTTTTTAGTCCGAGTATTGATGTAGGTACGGGTGAGCAATGGGGAGTTTTCTAAATGTGCCTGTGTTCGCATGTTCCTGTGTGTGTGTGTGTGTGTGTGTGTGTGTGTGTGTGTGTGTGTGTGTGTGTGAGTGTGT
>WJFA01001298.1:0-22535 GCA_009870155.1 Pseudobourletiella spinata | reverse complement strand
TATATGCCGTGTTCTGTATGGCTAGTGGATTTGAATTGGTTTGTGGATACTGATAATTTTGTTCAAGCTAAAAGTGGATACATTAAATTTTGCAACTAGCGAGGAAATCAAATGTTTAAGTTTGCAGTTTAACCGTCGATATGTACATATTTATTCTAACCAAATTCTAGAGACATAGGCCGCATTCTTCTTTTTGCGTTCCAGGCAACAACGTTGCCATGCCGCCATTTTGTGGTAGTTGTGTAGTACACAATATGAGGCTCGTCGCCGTCGCTGTCGCTACCGGGGTATGTCTGCTATGTCGAGCTTTTGTTATGTGCAACTATAACATATAGCATTGCTTCGTACTTGCGTGCTACCAAAACACTGACGTCATTCTCATCACTTCATTAATGAACTGGTCAGTAATCATAATCACTACTAAAGTTATTTGTAATGATAGATAACTGACATTTGCATTGGGGAATCGGAAAAAGGCAGAAATATGCCACAGCAGAAATGCGAAGCCTTGAGGCCTTTTAAACATCACTCAAACCTCGCACTAGAAAATTCTGGAGCAAATTCTTAGCGTCCACGGAAGGAGTAGGGCCAAATAGAAGTGACGAAATTAACAATATGGCGGGGAATACGAGTAAATACATGGAGAAAGGCGGAGTAAAATATTCGTGTGTACTACAGCTTCGTGAAGGGGGCTGCGGCGGATGCAAACATACTCCAGTTTCCAGAAGCAGTGCGTACAGGTATACTCTTTGCGTGCAGCCGCAGCGTCCGAAACAAGAGAAAAGTAAATTACCAACAGTGTGTAGCAGGACACGTGCTGTATTTTGACTGGAAAGCGCTTTGCCCCAAGCGGCGACAAAACCAATCACATTTTGTGACATGGTAAAATTTGAGACACGAGAAGAGCTGCTTCGTGTGATTGGAGTGTAGAAGAGTGAAAAAAATAAGTGGTGATGCGTCCAGGCTGACACGGTTATTTGCTGTTTTCATACGGAGACTTCAGGATTGGTGGTCCTCCGAATAGGATTTTTTCTGCTAAAAGTAGTAATAGTAACCCGGTAAACTTTATTGCACTGTTGTCACATCGGTTTAAGGACACGGCTCCACACTCACACTACTGCTGTTGTATTTCTTTTGAAGCAAAGATCTCATAGTATATTTTCATTCCAAGGGTAAGGCACTGACTGACTAAAATAGATTCTCAATCAGCATTTAATGTTGAATTGTGCATTCTGATTCAATGAAAACTTGATTCGGCATTCTCCTGTGTAGCAATTTGACCGTTAGCAGTGATTCAGTCATTCTAGTTGCAATCGAAATTAAAACCAAATTTTTGTTGGATTATTCAGGTGGAAACGATGAAGAAAGCCGTTGTGAAAATCTCCAAGAAACGAAAGGCGACCGAGAATGTCGAGCTGAACATGAAGCAGTCTCGGTTATTTGAGTGTCCAATTTGCTTTGATGCGCTGAAGGCCCCGATCTATCAGTGTCTTCGGGGACACCTCTTGTGTGAAACCTGCGAAAAGAAGTGCAGCAAGTGCCCGAGTTGTGAGGTTTCGCTGGCAAAGAAAATTCGGAACATTGCAATGGAAGAGTTGAGTGAGGCTGTACTTCACGAATGTCCCAATGGCGTAGATGGATGTGAATGGAAGGGCCAAATGCAGGACCTTAACAAGCATTTGGATACAGGTTGCCAATATGAGTAAGCTAAACGTGCCGGAGATATCACATATATGATTTGTTATTGATTTTTTAATAATTCCCTTAAATTGTTGAATAATTTGCCTTTCAGAGAGGCGAATTATTGCTCAACCCTGGGCATCCTGTGCAGTCAGTATTTGATGCGTATCGAGTGGAGCAGCCATCTCAAGAAGATTCATGGTGTGAACGTCGTTGACGCTCAAATGGTTCAGATTGACATAACCATTCCTGAGTTGAGTAGTGCGTCCGCAGCTACCGTTAAAAACTTGAAGTACAAGCCGGTATGCTTGTTCACGTCTGGAAACGTCTTCGTCGTCACTACCCATGTTGATGTGCCAAATAAAGCCATGGCATGGATGGTGAGATATTTGGGCCCCGGAAAGCCAGAAGACTATTATTGCAAAATACAAGTGATCCGCAGGAACTCTTCGAAGAACATTCCGGTTCGTTATTTTTAAAACGTACATTAGTATTTAAACTGTTTGATACACGTCAGAAAGTGTATCTATTCTTGATTGTCTTTCTTTGCTTCAGTTGTTATGAATTTTGTTTACATTTTCAGATGTTTCCCATTGCCATGCATAAAGGCCCAATATTTGACATATCTCAAGAATACGAAAGTCATATCGGAGTATTAACCATTGGATACCAATTTTTGCAAGATTTGCGTAATAGAGGAGAAAAGTACGTCGGCATTCAGGTGTTTGTGAAAAGATTCAAGGAAATCATCGGTGAAGATCCTAAACTTCCGGTAGTTCTCAACCTCCCAGATGATACCCCTGCTGCGAAAGGGAAAGCTAAACGAGCAGCAAGTGTTGCACCACGTAATCGTGGGAAAACAGCACTCCAAGCTAGGAAGTCAACGGCAACAGCCCGTTAGGTCGACAAGCATTTCTTCATGGAACTCGTTCGGACGGAACCAGCTGTTTTCTATTCATATAATCGTTTGAAATGAATTTTTTCTGGTCATATCCTTCAAGCGATTTACGTCCGTGACATTTTAACTTCATTTTCTGTTCGTAACGCAAGTCCTTTATTCATTCAGTAGTTTAGAAGTAATTGTTGTATTTTAGTAGTCCCATGCAGTTGCAATCGCTTCTTCATACATGGTTCAGTAGTGTCATTTTTCTTTTATTCGTAGCGAAGTGATATTAATACCTCAGTTTTTTCACATGATTGTATAATTACAGCGTTGATATTAAATTTTTTCGCGTTTTCATAGAGAATTGAACGAGGTTGAAATCATGGAGCATTTGCTTTACTTTTGTTGTTCAACATTGCATTATCCATCCGATTTCTGCAAGATATCCTTGAGTGACGAGCGAAGAGCTGTGGTTCTTGTAATTTGAGAAACTAATAAGACTTCTTCCTTCACAAGTATCCCCAGCGCTCCTGCCCGTCACTGGAATTGGAATGTGTTCTCTCCCGTGTTGAGGGAAAAAGAGGGACCGTAGGAAGGTGGATTATTTGTATAATTTATACTACCCTGTAGTCCAATGTCATAAGCAGTGTTCGTGGCGCAATTTACACGTGTGCTCTCAAATCAAGCCCACCCTCCATAACGACGGTCTATCAAAACAATAGTTTTAAACGGAAATTTTCAAGTTAGACTCTACTTGTGTTCATTGCCTCCCCATTTATTGTAAGATTCTATATTTGTCGTACTGCGAAATTTGAGTGGAACAATTTGAGTAATTCATGTATCCTTCAGGAACAACTGCGTATTATTTGTAATACTCTACAATTATTGTCTGATAACTTGTGGTTGTGAAATGTCAATCCACATGTGATTATGTGTGATCAGTGTGTCATTATCACTGGAAGCATGTGAATTTGCATAAGTTATTTCTGGGTAAGTCGCAAAATTCTGAATTGACCCTATCTTATCTGAGCACTGGATTACTTCCGCTCTTATCACGTTAGAGCCCCTCTAACAAATTTACTAGTGTTTCTCACCAGCTTATTACAGGATATAATTGTTCACACCATCAGACTGCGGTTACCGTTGCCACACTATTATGCAGCAGACTACGCGATGAAATCAATCTGAGTCAAGCATTGCATTGTGCGGACTCATTAGTTTACAAATCCTTTCACAAAGATAAACAGGGAATGACGAGCCTCGTGTTGTCGTCATCATAATAGTTTTATCAAGGATTATCCCCCCAGTAGTGTTCATGACATGACAATGCAAAGTACACCACAGCGCAATTCCCTTATACGTCTTCCTGGTCATCTTGTGCTTTTAAGCAGTTAGTAAAATGAGTTATACCTAAAGGAACTAAAGGCACGTCCGTACCCAAATTCGCAGTCTTTCCATCAGCCTCTTTCCCCACTCTAGTGTTCGACTGTCCTGTGAATGAAACTAACGTCAACCATTCACCTCAGGACATACGATCTGTATGTGAAGGCCACATAGGTTCTTGTTCAACCTGTTTTTGTCAAAGTCAGTCTCGCTGTATCCAAAACACCTCCAGTAGATTCATCAATCCCTACAGTAATAGGATCACGTGCTCACCAACTGATCCTTGTGTCATTCAGGAAAATAAGTGATCGGGAAATTCAGGTGCCAGCCGTTGAGTGTTAACAGCAGCAGCAGCAGCAGGGATAACCCAGGAAACTTTTTGCGGTCTCCGAAAACCCTGCAGGTTCATCTGCTTTTGTGGCAAAACGAAACTGTGCAGGCGTTTCACAGGCTGGCAGCAGGTGAACTGCTTACATTGCATAACAAAACTTGTTTACAGCATATGCATAGCAATAGCCCGCAGTTCGGAAGAGGCCTTTCACAACTATAGGCTCGGCTTAATTAATAGACTATAGACTTAACTATAGTTTTCTGTGGCCACACGGGGTATTGTATGCAAAACCAGGAGTGTATATTAGACATGTTAGTGGTGGTGAGTGAGGGGGGAAATTAATGCCTAAGTCACATGCTTATGTCAAACTGCTACATGCAGACGAGAACTGGATTCCAAATGTCTTTTGAGCGTGTCACAATAACAGAGAAAAATTTCCAGTGTGAAAGGAATAGGGCATTATATGGCAAACAGTAGGACCACGTGTGTGTGTGTGTGTGTGTGTGTGTGTGTGTGCAGCACATGAAAATTCTTTATGTTATAGACATATAGACGAGAAGATACGCTTAGCTCTTGTCTTTCCAGCAACAGCTCTCTGCTCCTCCGTCAGTTCAAGTTCTGGTCGCCGTTCAGTCAGACGCAAAGCTGAGTCCCTCTAATTTCCTCACATCTGTGGCTTTAATCGGCTAGAAATCTAGCAGCAGGCGGTTTAAGTCCAGCTGTCTCCTGTATCATCTGTCCGTCTCTGAGGATGATCATCATCACGATGGCAGAATCGAACCCTTCTTTTTCTTGGTGTTAATTGTTAATCACTCGTCTGGGAGGAATTTTCCTGTGGGAAGCAAAGAGGAAATCTTTTGAACGTGGGACGATTGGCAAGGTCATCTATTTATTAATTAGCCCATTGTATTTGCATTTGAGGAAGAGGCGTGTATTCGTCAACAATGCCGTGAGAAGACTATACCGGAGAAGTAATTTATTCTCGGAGACACGAGTGATTTTTTTGGATTTTGAAGTGGGGACAGAAAACGGTGAAAATGGGACTGTACTTAAGGAAAAAAATGAGTGACAAGATCCCTTCGGTCCTCACGGCCTTTCTGATTGCATGTGCCGCCTTCGTGGCCTCCGCTCCGTCCGATGCGGAATTGGACGAGAAGGCGAAAGAAAATCACAGATTAGACTCGTTAAATATACTCCTGTACACAATACTACTTAGTTTGACTGTGCTAACTATCTGGTCGTTCAAACATCGCCGAATTCGATTCCTTCATGAGACTGGACTAGCTGTTATTTACGGTAAGATTATTATTATTATTTATTTGAAATTAAATTTCAATAATTTTCTGCAGTTTAAAGGTATAAGAAAGGATTTTAATAGTATTGTGAATAATATGATGAGAAATTGGAGTCCCGGTATGTGAAAAGGATTGATTAATAAGTTGATAAAATGAGTGTGGCCAGGAGATAAGTTATTGCTCTTGAGTATCAGTAGGATTTCGCTGAAGTAGTGTGAGTAATTTTATAAGGCTCTCAGAATTTTTAAAGTGAAATTGGTGAAATNAATTGGTGAAATCTGGATGTGATGACGGAAACAGAGCATGATATCTATAATCAAGTCATTAATGAATGGAATTGTTTGGATGCCAATTTTCAGGTCTGATTGTTGGGGCCATCATCCGTTTCGCATACACAACTTCGGAAGTTTCGCACTTGGCCGTAGTACCCCAGCAGGGGCAGCAAGCTTTGAACTTATCCGTTCCACCGGATGCTCTGTGGCTCATGCTGAAGAAAACGGGCCCTGAACCGCTGAACAAAACTTACGCCTACGTTTTCAAGGGTGAAGTCGTAGACGCGGAGTCGAAACAGATTGAGCAGAAGGTGGGATCGTTTTAGTTTTGCCTATAAAGAAAAAAAGTTGAATGGTATTAACTTATGATGGGTTTTTTCTTTCTCTTTCAGGCTACGTTTGACCCTGAAATTTTCTTCAATATTTTACTACCACCAATTATTTTCAACGCTGGTTACCAGCTCAAGCGGGTGAGTACGGGAGTAACAACTTTATAAGCGCAACTGCTATGGGTTATGCAAGAGAACGCAGTTGAGTAAAGTTCAAGAGTTAGTTGGAATGGATGACTGCGTATTAAATTTTTAAAAGGCGGTTGCTAAGAGCGAATGATCTTTGTATTTATTCATGAGTGTGGATTTGCAATTGTGAATAAGTTTGATGAGGCAATGCTGTTTTAGATAGAGACAACGAAAACTCACGTCTGTGTAGTTTTTAATACATATGGCAGAACTTTTTTCTGGGAGTAGTCATACATGACCGGTGGTCGTAGACCCTTGGGATTGTTTGAGTTGTGAAAAGAAGAATGTACAGGTCCGCATTATCGTATTGCATCTAATGAGACCAGCTAGGACGAAACAGTCTGGGCTATTCTTGTCTTGGCCACTTCACATTCCCGATAACGGAGGCTTTCCCGTCTGTTTACATACTGCACTTAAGTAATTGAGTGTGGTGATTGATGGGGGCATTGTGTTGGAATATTGGGGTGTGTGCGAGCTAGTTGATAACCAAAAGTCTATATGGAGAAATTAAGTAGCACTTGAATTAATTATAGAGGTTTGTAGACCAACAGAAGGAAAGGGCAGAGGCAGATTGTGGGGTCTCTTCCACCTGTCATCAGTTCAGTGAATGAATGGGAAATGACGTTGATGTGAATATAATTTATTTTTTTTTTCCAGAAATACTTTTTCCGCAACCTGGGTGCAATATTTACTCTGGCTTTTATTGGAACGACCCTGTCGTCCCTTGTGATCGGCGGAGTGCTCTATGGATTTGTTCAGCTCTTCGGCTCCAGCTCTAGCTTTACGTTTATTGACACGTTCTACTTTGGTGCTCTCATCTCGGCCACGGACCCCGTCACGGTCCTAGCTATTTTCAATGATCTTCATGTGGATGTGAATATGTATGCCCTTGTGTTTGGCGAGAGCGTCCTCAATGATGCAGTGGCCATCGTGCTTTCAAGGTATATGAGAAAATAGTCCTTAACATTCAAATATTCCAATATTTTATTTAATATGCAACTTATTGGCAACCTCTTTTTGAAATTTGCAGTTCTATTCAAAGCTATGGAGACAGCGGGACAGCAGGGGAGTTCAACGTATGGGCCTTCGGTCAGTCCATCGGGGTATTTGCATGGACGTTCGGCTCCTCCTTCCTAATTGGCGGGGCCATGGGCTGTGGCACGGCACTGCTGACGAAATTCACCCACGTTAGAGATTTCCCTCTGCTGGAGACAGCCCTCTTTGTTCTCATGTCCTACAGTACTTTTCTCATCGCGGAAGTGGCGGACCTCACCGGTGTGTACTTACCTGTCCCCCAGCGGCTCTCGTACCGAGTTTCTCAATCCTCTTTTGTTTGTTTGTATGTAACCTGTGTGCTAATGGCCGTGGCTAATGAACAGGGATCGTGGCCGTGCTCTTCTGCGGCATCTGTCAAGCTCACTACACGTACAACAATCTCTCCCGGGACTCGAGGCTCCGGACGAAGCAATTATTCGAATTACTTAACTTCCTCGCCGAGAATTTTATCTTCTGCTATATTGGCGTCTCCATGTTTACTTTTCCCAAGCACCACTTCGAATATGGCTTCATATTCGCAGCATTTGTGAGTTCATTATTTACCGCTGAGCTTTATCCGCGATACGGGGGCACATTCCGGCTGTCTAGCCGCACATTTAATATATGTGGGCGGAAGAATTTAATATGTGAGCTTCTCCATGTACGTTTCAGATTGCCATCATAATCGGTCGGGCTGCAAATATTTACCCTCTCTCCTTCCTACTGAACATTGGGCGGAAAAATAAGATCTCGTCGAACTTTCAGCACATGCTCTTCTTCTCGGGGCTGAGAGGGGCCATAGCCTTTGCACTGGCTATCCGGAACACGGTGTCGGAGGCGAGGCAGACCCTCCTCACCACGACGAGTCTCATCGTCATCGTGACTGTCATTGTCTGCGGGGGCTCGACGACGCAACTTCTATCTTGGTTCAACATTCCGTGAGTCCCCACCATTATCGTGATCGTGAGAGAGTGTAATAGGAATGGGGGAAACAATATGCCCATATTCCTTCCGCCTCGCTGTCTTTTTTCCATTCATAATCCGTCTAATCCTCTCACCCGTTTGTTTACAGGGTGGGCGTGGACGACGAGGCGGAGTGTATGCAGATCCATATGCGAAGCGTAAGTGATGCTTGCGGTGATAATTCTCCTCCTGGCCCTCTTAACAATGGCCTAGCGCCTTCCTCTTCTTCTGTAGTAACTGAGGACGTAGCGGGTGCTCAGATGAACACTGGGGACACGCAAACTCAGGAAGCAGATCTCCTGGTACTTACTTCCAAACGGAATTTTCCGGCTGTGTGTTGCTATATATTACGCTGTAAAATACTCTCGTGTCCATTGACAACCAAGCCGCACCACTACTTTAAACATACATTCTCATATGCTTGTTGACCAACACTCTTTATGTATGGAGCCAACTTATAAGCCAGTTTCGGATTGGAGCTTTATTATTATTATTGGTACATCTTTTTGGCTTTTGCGCACAGCACTACAATGCAGCGTGTTACTATGCCATTTGCCCGTTCAGGGTTCACCCCTCTTTTTTGTCTCAGTTATATATGAGCATGGCTCACACAGACACACGGAAAGACATTCACATAACACACGCAAGACTACTACTAATTCGCTCACCAAAGTTTATTTGCGCTCTCCAGGAAGCTCTGGCGCCCGCTAGCGTCTCAGGGGACAAGTTTAGTTGAGTTTCCCTCATAATATAAACTATTACTTATGTATAATTGTTATTAAAATAGTATTATATGACGGCTGAGATGCCAAAATAAGTTTGCGTTCAAGTCAGACACTGCCCATTTCATCTTACTTACTCTAATACTCATAATAGTAGCTTCATGTAAAAGGAGTAATTTTTGGGCTGTTTTGGATTCCAAAAGACTGATTATTGTGTAACGACTGTATTTTTTTGTTGGACTAATTTATTTTTGGAATTTTCCTTTCTCACCTTATCTGTCTAATACCTTTTAGCTCCGATGCGGGACTCTCGAATTCCCGCGTAGTCACTTTTCCCAATATTCTGTCGCACACTTTTTGAGCATGGATCTTTTGACTCACACTTTTAAAAATGCAGAGTTTTTAATATGCATTTCAATCACTTTCTACTATTAGAGAATGGGCCCTTTGATCTGAATTAGTAATAACAATTTAATTTGTAAAAGTATATACAAGAATGATGTGGGAGTAGTTACAACTTAGGTTAAAAGAAATGTGTAAATCTCTTGAATATGAATTGATGATGACTGGGAAGATGCTTAGTATTTCCTGCTTTTTATGTTGATTCCATATTGTGGGGCATCGGTTACGGTTCCCGTCCGTCCGTCATACGTACACGTGTATATCGTAACCCATACTCTGTCCTCCTCTCTAATCAAAAACCCATGACCACGCAAAAAAAAAACAATCCCCTCTTCCGCACAAAAATCGGTCTGCCTGCCACTATACTACTTCTACTGCTACTACTACTACTACTACTGGCACACCACTTGGTCTATGTGTGTCCGCGTGCTACAATAAACAGATGTACACGCCGTTGGATGGTAATCCGAAAGTAAGTATAAATGTATACGTATACGACTTCCTTGCTCCTAAGGGTCCCTTGCGGGGTACCTTTTGTCTTTTTGTCTATAATTCTATTGTGTATTCTACTACAAGAAAACAAGATTTCCACTGTGGGAATCCCTTTGTGCGTGGTGAACAGTGACGTGAAAAGCCTGTGTTCAGTCACTCATCCTCTACTTATGTTCCGACACACCTTTTTTGCATGAACTTCCATAGCGGATAAATGTCACATGTTTCCTTCCCTTCTGTTGGGGTCTCCTTCATTATTATGTTTTTCAGGTCATAATTTCTGGGTGTTCACGATGAATATTTTGTACAAATATGTATGTTGTGGTTGTTGCTGTTAGTTTTCTTGTTGTTTTTGTGTAAATAATTTTGTCTATTGTCTGGAACCGCCTCTGAGCAAAATTTGACGCGAATCTTGAGAGTCGACCTTATTCTGGCATTTGAGCGCTTCTTTACATGCTTTTGTCGTTCTCTCATTAATGGAGTGAGGCCCGGCTGTCGGTTTTAGAGGTTTTTTTTACTGTTACGGCTTCAGCTTCTGGAGCAGTTTTTCCCGCTTTTATTATTGAAAGTTTTAGAAATCCAAGCTGAAGATTTATTATTATAAATTCTCCAGTTTTGTGAGGCGAAAATTTTTTTTAAAAAGTTCGGGAAAGACTGGTTCTGATTGTTGTGTGGTGTGCGGAGGAGGAGCGTCTGTAATGTGGTTTTCCCCCAACTTTTTCCAGCCGGATGGAGGCTCTGCGGATCCTTACGTGGAAGGAGCGCCACCGAAGGATAAGGACAAGGCTCTGCTGGCCAGGTGGTGGCAGAACTTTGATGGGAAGTACATGAAGCCGCTGCTTACTCACAGTCGACCAACGCTTTTGGAGACGATGCCGGTCTTTTGCACACCGATAGCCCGGCTCCTCACCACCACGGAGCAGCTCACCCAGGAGCGGGTGGAGCCGATCAATACGCTGTCTGGTGACCCAACATTTGCCCACTATGAGGGACAGGATGTGCGACGGGTGAGTTGAATACAGTAGTAACTACGAGCTGCGAGTCTATTATTATTTATTGCTATAATTATTTTTATTTGAATTCCATTCACATTTTCGGCTAAATTCATCCAGTTTTGCAGTGATTCCGAGTAAAGAAGTAATGATATGTGACATGACAGTGACACGGAACTTGCTCCACTGTTAGTTTGCCCGTATATCGAACTGTAGTTTGTATCCCGTTTCGAATTTTGTAGAGTTTGGGCAAGCGTAGTAAATACTGCATGCATGATTCCATCACCCCTGTTTGTCCCTTGAAATATTTACTCGACGCGTGATGTGATGACTATATTTATATGTATAAGGAGTTGAATGGAACTCCGCTAAAGAATGTAAATTGTGTTTATTATTGGTACGCAGCACAAAAAGAGTTTTATGTATGAACCCGCCATTGTTTGAACAACCATTAAGCCTATACGCGACGTCTGTAAAGAGGAGGTCGTGGTGATGTTTTTATTTTTAATATTTTTTTTTACTTTTTTTGCGTACTATAGATGGGCGGAAGTGACAATTCCGCGCTGGCTTGATTACTTTCGCTCCAATTGCCACGGTTCCTATGTAATGCTTCTGGTCCCCCTTAAACTTGCTTAATATACCCGTCCCCACGCACGGTTTGATTGCGCGATCTTCCGATTATATTGAGTTGGACTCTTCTGCTCTGGCACAAGTGCGGCGGGAAACTCTATGGAGGCGCTCTATGAAGGCTAACAGTGATTCTGGCGCTACTTCATTATACTTGCGTACTTAATCGTGGTCTCGTCTCTTTACTTACATTTTTGCAGCTTTTTCCGTGATTTTTTAAAACGGACTCACTATACGGACTTGAGGATTTGTAAGTTGAAATGCTCAAGTTGCCGATCTGAGTGTTTGTTTCTGTTCTTTCGGTCGCACAATTTGTATAGCAGTAGTGAGTACATGTTACAGAGTCCAGCATATTAGATTCAGGATGTAAATGTGTAGAACTCTATAGAGTTTGGATTGATAGCACTTGGTTTTTTAAATTTGAGTTCAGAATAAAGCTTTTGTTCGAGAATAAATTAAGGATGTATTCACCAATGCGTTTTTATGACGTTGCACAGTCAGGGTTTGGTGACATGATTTGGTCTTCAGAGCGTTTCGAATAGTAACCGTAGTAGTAGTAGTCAGCTTGTACTGCTTACTCATTACTATGGCGGAGGTGAGAAAGATTCTCTTGTTGAATCGCGATTGGATGGGTCGCGTGCGTAGATGCTTTGAAATGTTGTTTTGATCGTTCCTCAATTTTGGATGGCTCAAGGTAGGTCTTAATTTTAGAACTAATGTTCAGTAAATCTTGAATTGTAGCAATACTTTCGGGGCAGTAGGGAATAGTGGGCCGTACCGTGGCTAGCTTAATTTATTTTGAAACTAACTTTTAGTTGTCGATGCTGAATACTAATAACTAGGGGGAAATATTAGTTCATTGGGAATGTTTACAGTTAAAATACTGGCAAACAATTAAAATTTGTCCTACTTTTTGCAGGAGATCGGAACAAAGATCTTGATTCCTGGAATTGATGGAGATTCGATTTAACGTGAACTGGACGGCGGCGGTGAAGACTCTGAAGAAGTGATAGCTATTAAATGGACTGTGGTTCAGTGAAAGAAGCATTATATATACACTGTTTGTATTAATTCCGTTAAATCCGTAGTACTAGTAAGATTCTCAGTTAGAGGAAGTTCTGGTGTCGATAGTATAGTTGACTGCTTGTACTTGAGTTTACGTTGTCGTCTGTAACCCGTAGGTATAAAACTGTCCACCGTAATCTATCAAGTATCATGGCTGTAAGGAGTAAAAACGTAGCGTAGATGATCACTGATGTGTAATGAGTAGTTTGATATCCTTTGAAAATTGCATTACGCAACTTGTGTATATCCACTGAGCCAAAGTTTTTTCAGAATCTATAGTGTTCAGCTTGTATTGGTATGTGATGATGTGTCCAGAGCCCTCTGTCTCGGATTCCTCAATTTTATTGGGAAACTCAGAGGCACTAACTACCAACCACAGATAGGTCAAGTCAGTGTTGCTTTAAGATTTCTTACAGTCATTTGCAAATGGTTCTTTCGTGTCGATGCCAAAATGATCTGCGCTCATGTTATCTCATGGCCTGCGGATATTAACTGTAATCTATATGTATAGAGGTTTCGGTCGGAGTGTTTTCTGGAACTATCCCACCAGGATTTCATGCTTTTCAGTAAAGTGTTGAGTCGTGCGCAGAAGTGTGTATATAGCTGTTGTGGAACAATATTATTCGTAGATGTACTCGCTGAGAAAACGTAGTAGGTTTTTTGACATTTCGTTATTGTGTTTTCAACTCGTCTGTGTAGTAACTCTGTTGCCTTCTATATGAGGATTAGCCAACTTTATTGGTCGGCCTGTGGAAGCAAGGGATTTTCGCTCTTGCTTAACACCACCTTGAATATCCCCCGTGACGATGATGAAGTTTCACCCCTGATGTAGGAATAATCTGCTGGAGACATCATCACATGGGTCCTTTGGCCATCTTGCCACAATGCCAATGCTCGTAATTTATAGTTGTACGAAAAGTGTCTAATTTGAGCGTGCTTTATATATATGCATATATATATATATATATACATACATGTATATGATAGTTCAGTGCTGCAAGCTATACTGTAAGGAAAGACTTGAAGCTGGTGAAGGTCGTATGGTGCATGGGGATAATAGAAATGGGCCATCCGTGTAAGAGATGGGGAAGGAGAAGAAGATGCCCTTGAAGGGGAACCCTTTAACTAGTCGTTGAAATTAGTATTTATTTTTTGTATATATATACATACATATGTATGCATCTAATAATGATTATATTATGAGCATCACGGAATCATCTACACTTGTTGTATCCTTAAGAATTTCTCCCTCTTGTGAATTTTCATACTTACATTCTCGTCCCCTTTGACGCTATTAGTGTAAGTGGCGGAGCGGAGCAAGTTTTTAAGATGAAGTTATATAAGGAGTAAACTTTCAATGCGGAAGTTTCCTGTGATCCCCCGAGTATATTCTAAAACGGACATTATTAGCAAGTGTTCCAAGTAGTTTGTTTTCTCCCACCATTGAGTAGCCGTGGTTGATAGTTTCGTTATAGAATCTTTACGTTCTGTTCCAAACACAGGGTTTAGTAATAGTAAGTACACGTAAACACTTGCACTTGGTTCAGGGTCATATGTCCCTCTTACTCTTTACAACTACGTTGACCTTATCCATAACTATTGACTGATTAACTTGTTTAAGACGTGTAAAATTGTGATGTAATCCAAGATACTGATGAAGTGAAGCATTCGTGACAACATGGTGACCTGACCATATATTATTTCTACAAGTTATATTGTTCATCTCGTTGTTGTTGTTGTTCTTGTCCCTCGTGTCACCTCCTGCAGTTGTATCGACTGGGATGGTACTAGCATGTATTTAGAGTAATAACATTAGTAGGCCGTCAATTTGTTCCTGTGGATTTTTTAGCCTCACCATCATCACAACTATAATTTTTGTTACGTAAAAGTGGTAGCTCGTTTTCCCCCTTTGAAATGTAACACGTCACGTTACGTTCCGTTGCATTATTGGTGGACACTCTACACCGTAGCGTTTGTAATGCGAATGCGAATTGTATACTTAATCCTTTTCTCTCGAACGACATTCTTAGTGTATGTACGCAAATTACAGATAGCGATATGAGAAACCGTTGCTGAGCAAAGATGTCTACAAGTTACTCTGTTTAGAAATAAAGAATAAAAAAAACAAGAGCGTTATCTCCCATCACCAAGCAGCTCTAATAATTCTGGTCAGATCCGGAATACCACACATGGGCCTTTATTATTGCTAACGTTTGCAGGGAGGAACTTTGGGGAGGGGAACTGCGTCTGACGACATCATAAAATCCTACAGGTTGTGGACTTTGTTCATCCCTTTCAAAAGTCTTGTTGTAAATTACATAGTAAACATGACGTTTATTTTCAAAAGACATTGGCGCATTTTAGGATAGCGTCAGACACGAACAGGTACACAAAAGCTTCATTGTCAAAGCTCCGCAGCGCAAAAAAAAATTAAATAAAAACTATAAATATATCCAGCAGCGGGGATTATTTATACTATCTTCTTTTAGGGCTGCACCGCATGCTCATCATCGTCATGATAATTGTGGCGTAAATATATATATTTATAACGTTGTGTGAGAATATACAGTTAAATAATGGTAAAAACTCATTTGAGCCAGCAACTATAATAGTGAATTTTTCAAGGGATAAAAATCTCGGCATCTGGATTGATCATCCTCAGCTGTGCCTTCCGGTTCTGCTCCTCCAGAATTTTGTTAATCCTAATGTCACCCGAAAGATCCACCTCCCGCCTTTCCAATTTGCCCATGGGATGATCTTGGGGGACGATGTCAAAGTCTTCCAGCTTCCCCAACTTGTCCCCGCCGTCCACGGTGTACGAGTCTTTGAACCGGTTGAGGAGGAAAGGGAAAGAATCAACCAGACTCTGCGATGAAGGAAGGAAAAACATTGGAGATTCATAAAAATGTTTGTTAGTGCTGAGTGCGGAAGAGGTAATCAACTGGTGCGGGGAAGCAGATGCGTAAGTGTTTTAGAGCGTAGTACACGTTTGGTCACAGTTTGTCCACAAAAGCATTATTGTTGTGCAAAAAGCATGAATTTAAGTCAGCTGGAATTCAAGTTGATGTCTCTGTGCCTATCTTAAATAAATTAGCTTACAATACTTTATTCATACGACTTATATTTTTGTTATTAGGTTCCATGGCAACACACATCAAGTAAGTGTTACTCGAAAAATAATATATCAAGTACATACTAAATAACTATACATACGAGTGCATGAGTTAAAAGGAGCTCGTCAAATGTTAGTTGAATTATATTGCTTTACACATTATAACTCAAGGTAAATGGGCTCAAAAGAAGTGATATTGGTCGGAAAGCGTGCAGAAAAACTGAAGGCTTATTCACATCACAGTTCCTATACAATCATCACTTTTGAACAACCTTTTTATTTCTCACTGTGTAATAAAACCTTTGAATATTATAGAACTAAAAAAATGGGAAAATCACAGTTTTGAGAGTTAAACCATGATTAGCAGTAGTTGTAGTAGTCGTGCCTAAAGATGAAATTCCTTTGCTTTTATCATCATTCAATACCAATCAAATGGTGTGATTAGTTTCGTTTAAGATTCCATAGACACATAAATGCTAAAATCCTGTCTCCCTCATTCCATGCTGCCCAGGGGCTTTAAGCTCTGTTCTTTTCGTCCAGCAATCCCCGATCGATCCCACGACTTACTTCCTGCTGAATCTCGTTCATGCTCGGGTCTTCCGCTTTGTTTGGCAAAGTTTGCTCCGTTGCCTGTTCCACAGCCGGGGCTGACTCGGGCTTGGATTCAGCGGGGGAGGAACCCGCGGACTCGTGGGCAACCTCTGTGGGCACGGCGGAGCCAGTGGGCAAGTCAGTGACGGGCTCCTGCGGCCTGATATTGATGACCTGTGAACACAAAGTTGACAATAAATTAACGTTTATCCTGGCCAAAATTCGGCAGCGTCTTTGTGACAACTTACCTGGAAGTGGAAGAAGCCTGAGGAGTCATTGGAGGTGATCTTGTGAATGGTCTTGTTCACCTGAACCAAGTGTCCGTCAACAACTTTGGTTTCCGAGGTGGAATTGGAATAGTTGGCAGGGAGCTGGTCAACATTGATCACAGTTTTGTCATCCACATCCGGCACAATGGCGGGGACGATGGGCTGCTGGCTAATTGGGGGTCTTGTACGAATGGCAAAGCCAGGGTTGAGCAGAGCTCCCCACAGGGATGACATCTGTTGCTGCATTCGAGTCATCATGGCTGAAATGATAAAAACACAATTGGTTCAATAAAAGTTTTCCAACGTGAAAATCACTGGGGAACTCATCTAAAAACCCCAAAATCTCACCTTCCATGTGGGAGAATGGATCAAACTGGCCCGGAGCATAAGGTTGTGGCTCCTGGGGTTGGAAGCCGGAGAAACTATTGAACGGATCCCGGATCACTGGCCTCCGGTAGACGAAAAGGGACGGGAATGTGGGGAAGCGGAAACCGAAAAAGTCTGACTCGGGGTCCCGCTCAAGTGGAACTCGACCAACCTCTTTCGAATCCTTCTCCACAACCTCGACTTGCTCCCCGGATCCCGCACCCCTCGTCAGCTTCACTTCCTCTGAGTCAGGCTCAAATGCCCCGGCTGGCACATCCACCACGACCTGCCCTCCATTTTGCCGCTCTGCAAGTAGACAAAATCACAATTAAAATTAAGTCATGCCTTGTGCAATCCCAGAATCGACCCCAACAAGAATATCAGAAATATAAAAATATTTCCTCATCACCACAATCCAATAAATGAAGGCCACTGATTAGATAGACATGCCACACGCCTAGCCATGCAGACCGACACACTGTGAAGTACCAGAGCTCAACGGTACATTGTTGAGCATAGCCAGTAATCTTACGCCCCACTGACTGCTTCCTCACTAACTTACTAAAGCCTGTACGTACAAGTGTTAAACCCCTCACATCTTCACGCATCTTTGAAGGTTACCCCATGCTGTGACTGACTGCACCGATTGCATCTCTCCTAACCTTTGGACGTCTGCTCAACTCCTCACCTTTGACCACACAGTTTGTGGCAATTTAGTAACGCGCTCAACGTGAAGAAACACGACAGGGGTGGTCCCTCAAGCCCACTTCTTTAAACTCATTTTCTGCAGTGTCTCAAAATAACTGCAAAAACCTGATCCTCCTCAATAATTCTAGGGAGAACATTATCCGATCTATGAACCCTGAACCCATGAAGTCTCCAACGCACTACTACAGTAACCGGGTTGCACACTTATATCTAACCTCATAATCATCACGATTATTTACGACACTATTCGTTGGAATCGCTATACAGCTACGTAGTGCATATTGGTACAAGCGTCATCACAGCAGAAGAGATCATAACCCAGAAACTTTTTTTGAAAATTGTCCCCCAGGCTATGACACAAATATATTCTCATAACATTAAACCGTCCCACATGAATCTTCTCAGAGAGTTGTCGTCGTCGTCGTCGTCACTGCTATACTTGTTGTGGCAATCCCCAGGGGTGCTGAGCCAGCACTCCACATTAGCCGCAGAATTAAAAGCATGACATGTGTGGAAACTTGATCACATTTCATGCCCTTCTGCACACAATGCCATGTCTTTTCAATTTCTAAACTACTAGAAACGCATCCAAATGGGGTTCAATGTGTCAGCTCTGCGTGATGCAAGTAAAAACGTCATTTCCTTCCAAAGGAATCGCGTGTATGTGTGTGAGTGAACAGCATCCAAAAGTGATTCTCAAGTTATAATCATCCTTTTGGTCACCAACTGATTTGTGCGTGCGTAGCTATTTTGAGGGTAGAATAACTTTGTCATTCGCAGAGCAGACGTCACGGTTAAAAATCCTTCAGGAGTTCGTCACCGATAATTCATGGATCATCCTCTCCGGGAAAACCGCACACATTTGTTACAAGTCAAGGCCTACCAGAGGTTTTCTGTGAAGCTACAAACGGCTTCATTATTATTATTATTATTATTATAGTTTCAGGGAAATCCTTACGTATTCCACTGGAAATAAATGTTACCTAACGCCTAAGATCCTGTACTTCTACTGCATTTTATGAATGCAGTAAACTTGTCCTGATTTTCCCTCGTCGTAAGTTCCGTTGACGCTCGGTCCATCTGTTTACACAGACCTTGTGAGATGGTAATCCTTCCCGCCACGGCATGAACCCACCTGGCTACAGCCAAGGTTAACTTGGTCGCGGGGAAAACCAGCTGCCACCTGGGATGGTCTAATGTATTTAATTTACCATTATAGCTCTCTGCTAATATTAACCCTTAAATTTATGCAGGAATAATAATGATAAAAATACCAGCCCGCGTTACACCGTGTATCACAGCATTCTACGGAACGATAGTTCTCCCATGTTAATCACTTAGGATAGATCAACAGAACAAGGGCCTGCTAATGGCTCGAGTGCAGATGCACAGAAAATAATAAAAAAATGCTCTATTCACGTCTCCACCTACACACACATGCGTGAACATAGTAAGTCGGATTTCTCCACCCAGTCATTTTTTTCTGAATTTCAATTCAAGGCCGGGACAGGACTGCAATTTGCCCCCTCTTGTTCTAGCGCGTCCATCCCACCAAGAGCCCAACAACGGTGAAATTGCATTGAGGAGTACATAGCAAAAAACAGCGAAAAATCAGAGTGTGAAAATTTCCCTGTTAGCGGCGTAAAAGTCTGACTGACTATAAGACAGCCTCGGAGGTGAAACCCTCAAGAGCGGTACTCACACCTCACACACATGTTTACGGGCGACGTAACCCCAACCTCCTTTCGCTCATCGGTACTTTTCAAATAGGAGGTTAACATCTACACAGAGAGGCAAAGGCAACAGCGTATACGGTTGCCTGCCCTCTCCTCCACCCTACTTTTACAAAACATGCTCACACTCCACCGTAAGTACACCAAAACAAATACTCACTGAATAGCAATGACCTCTGCAAGGGCAGTAAAAATATAACATGTGCGGAGCCTTCAAGCCTGCCCCACTACATTCTCGACCTGGAATGAGTAAAACCCTCCATATATACTTTCCGTATAGCCTCCAAATCTCAGGGCCCACTCAAGGAACCGTTCCAACGATTCAAAATGAGAATCCGCATTACCCCTAATAAGTATAGTACACACTATAGCCACAGGCTGCGTGTGAAAATACCGGCGGCTTTGATTTAAGACTTAACCTACAGTTTGACAGGAGTGCCTCGAAAAGATGAAAAATGCATATCTTCCCCAGATAATGATGGCCGTAGATGAGTTCGCAGGAAGTTTCCTTACGGTAATTACAACTGTCAATGGAAGGATATTAATCCTTGTTCGAACAAGTACCACTACGACCGGCAATATATCCTCTTTCCGCAAATAATAGCACATACGACGACTGCAGAGTGTGCGATACTGACTTCCTTCCGTCGGACACTTCAAAGTCATAGCACTTGAGGAAGACTCACAAGTGAATCTCTCAAAGGTACCCGTAAGGTCAATACTGCAATACGTCAAACTCTCCACAATGGACTTCCTTGGCCGCATATCTGTGCCCTGAGCTGTACAAAGTAATGTATTAGTCAGTTCGTGCCTCAAACGGCAAGATCCTTACGCCAAAAGAGTCAGGGGATTTGGCTGGATGTGTAAGCCTTGGAACATCTTGTAACAAGTATATATAATCTGTGGCCCGGATACTCTGAAATTGGCAAGCTCTTCTGCCCAGTAATCCTTTCTCAGAAGTCGCACGAGAGTAATTCAACTGGAAAGTGTTTCTCTCTGATGATGATGATGAACATCTTGAGAGGTCAGGAACCAGTTAGAAAAAACAGATGCGAGCATGTGAGCTTGTGCGTCCGTGTGTATGGCAGTAGTGGAGTGACCAACGGCTGCTTCGCCGAATCATCCAAGACAATTTATATGTGAGTTCACAATAATGCGGATGGCATCGAGCCCTGCCTCGAAACACATTAGAAGTCATTACTACGACTCACAGACAATTGTAATGAAGAGGGATCTGAATCCATTATGCATATTGTCAAGCGCATTATGAGCGGACGTCGTATTTACTACCCCGCACAATAAGAGTGCTGGCCTAACAATCAGTGCAACCAACACTGTACCTGCCCCCGTTCTAACCCATGGCCTGGCAACAGAGTAGGCATAATATTATGGCAAAGGCTCTCGCTACCTCCCATGACGTATGGATTCTGGGTGTTGCTGACTGCAACAACAAGTTTGAAACAACACGACATTTCCCCCCAACTTTAACCTTAGCTATCAGTCCGAGCAAAGGGATGCTGTGCTGCTGTGCATATACAGAACATTCGAGAACTGACGAGTTAAACGGTTGACATTCAATCTCACCTTTTGTTATTAGGACTGAAGCAAAGACCATGTCCGCATGATAGGAATTCTCTCAACTGCAAAGTGCAATTCTCTTAATATTCGTACAGCACGGTCATTACTAAATGACGCTAGAACATTATTATTTTCTCTTCTAGAGAGAAACAACGCAGAAGTGGGGTTTAGCTCCTTATGTCATTCCCAATAGCTGTGTGTTCCTCCTAGTTGTTCAACTCTGAGATCATAGCTAGTAGCTGATAAGGTTTCCTGGCTCCTTTACACCTTATGTAATTATCAAGTCCGAGGTGGTGATTCCTATGCCATAACCATTACTCGAGAATATTCCTTGTTGCCAACAAAGACCAAGTCAGATCAAAGGGTAAGCTGAACGTCTTCCACAGTAGGAGGAAAAAGATGATTTTTTCCGCAAGCCAAATTAGATCTGACTCGGGATGGCACCTTATTTAGACCGTCTAACCTTGACTTGCCATTCTGCCTCGAATCCCACTCGAATGCAAAAACAAAGCAGGGAGACAGACTCCTACTAATGCAGTACATATACACTGTTCCGGAACACTTCCACGCCCCGTTACTCGAGCTACAGTGCTGGACACACGTGGATCCGGAAAGGCAAAACAGAATGGATTGGACACGGGAAATGATTTCTAAAAGGCCAAAGTTTCCTTGCCAAATAACTTTCACGCGAAAAATCTATATGTTTACACCCCGACGGATTTCCGCTCCCAATTCTAATCTGAGAGAGGGACCAATGGGAGTGAAAACTACCTGCCTATTATTATTTAGCGACTATACGATAAGAGGAGAAACTTTCGGACTCACCCAACGGAGTGGCAATTGTAAGGCAGATGAGGAGCGAAAGGCAGATGAGAACTCTCATTTTCGTCGGTTTTTTTTCACAAAACTCGTCAGTCTCGTAAAATTCTTCTGTCAACAATTTCAAGCCCAGTTGACGTGGTTCTCTGTGCAGCTGTCACAAAAATACTGGAAAATTTTTTAGAGGCCGTTCGCAGCTTTGGAATACACCTTCTCGTGTGCAGGTTCAGCTAAAACTGAGCAGTACCCCGCATTGATCTCCTTCATAAATAGATGGGTGGAGGCTTTGCCGTGTGTGCATCGAGGTTTCTCCGCACTCCAACAACACCCAGATACACACACAACCAACATAAATAACGACCTGCAAGCACACGTCAGTTACTTCTTCCCATACTACTACATACTACTACTTGCCTTTCTCGAACATCCCTCAACCGCAGGAAGCTATGAAGCCATAGTTAAATGCGTTTTACGTGTTATATGAGTGCATATGGAGGAAAATAAGCTTTTAGCCACTTATAATTAGTCACAACTGTCTTACTTGTTATGTGCATATTAGGAGCCCACAACAAACTGGACAACAAACGGAGGGGTTGTGGTGGAAGCCAATCGTCTCCGTCCTCGTGTACGCACAACAAATGCAAAAATTCCATTCAGATTTCTATACATTTTGACATCGACAGCGCATCTCGTAATCTA
>WJFA01001297.1:0-22541 GCA_009870155.1 Pseudobourletiella spinata | reverse complement strand
TAGAATTATAAATAAAATATATAAATGTAAAAATAATAATATATGTAATTTTATATAAAATATATAAATGTGTAAATATATATATATATATATATATGTATATAATTTTATTAAAAATATTTAAATGTATAAATAGTAATGTATATAATTAGATAATATATGCATCCCTCCGCAAGGTCCTTCAGGGTCTCCATGCCCGTCGGCACTCGGCAATGGCACCGAGCGCTTATCAAGTAAAATTCCCTTATCCCTCAAGCTCACAGCTCCAGAGCCGCACATTTGTCGTCGTCATCTACATTTGCCCTGAGAAGGCCGTGGGCACTGATCCCTCCGCGAGGTGAAGCACACCGTCAGCCGGGTGTGAAAAATGATTGGAAATTAAGGCGGCAAAGCCCATGGTTGCTCTGATTGAAATTTCCGACGATGCAAATTGAGAGACTCGCTCGTCGAAAGGGAAGGGATAGGAGCTTCGCAGTCTGGTAAAGTGAGCGGCCCGGAGCTTTCTCCTGATGAAATGCCAACGTCGTAGTTGTACTCGTAGTGTACATAACGGCGCAGTTGTACAGTTTCGAGAGCTCGCTGTCTCTGTGTCACGTAGATTTTTTTTCCTCCAAAATTATTTACTCACGAAGATTAGCATGGCGAGGAGTGGGGCGGCTGGAGGGGGGGGGGTAGAACAGTAACATTGGAGAGAAAAACTTTGCTTTATGTGCATAAAAATTTCACACATCACCAATGATTATGCATGCTCCATTGCTTATGCATCAGCTCAACGATCGTCGTCGTCGTCGTCAGTGGTGATGATGATGATGATGATGATCATAGGGCGTGAGATTGGAGACAAACTGTGTGTGTGTATGTGTAAGACGGGAAACCGGCATGGCGGTACGCATACTCGGCACATTGCCGAATGTGGACTGATGGTTTACATGAGGCCTGTCTGGGCTGATGCAGCACAGGACGACGTAGTATGGGAATCATAATACTGGTTATAGTTGCAGCCTCGTTCCGGGGTGTGGGGGAGGAGGTGGGGGTAGAACGAGAGAGAGGAACGTGTTTAAATCCATGCAGCCGTGACTTTCACAAAGAGAGAGCAGCCGCAATAGCAACAGCAACAGCAGCAGCAGCAGCAGCTCATTTTCGGAATCGAGGGCAATGGCAAATGATGACCTGCATTAGTTTATTAACTTGTTGCTGTATTATTATCTGTTGGTGAGTGTTGTTGAGGGGAAAGGTATTACGCCGCTGCGTGTATATAATCCTCCACCTCCTACGGCATCTCATAGAATCCACGTACGACTATAGTGTATACAGTGCTCATGGGAAGTGAATCACGACGACGACAACGACGACAACAACAACGATGAAGACAAAAGGGAGCTTCCACCATTTCAAGTCAGTGTGATGCAGTAACCCAGTAACCTAGAGTAACACCGTGGAGAGGAGCATATGTATACATACATGGTCATGATGAGAGGCTGTCCTTCCTGTGAGCCTGTAGGCATTTGCTCAGGCTTTTCACTTACTACAATCACCAGCGCGGCTCGAGCCCCACCACCACATCGTTTATGTGATACTACACGACTACATAGCACGACTACAGCACAGTTCTTATGTCAAAAAAGTGAGCCTGCTCAGACTAGCGTTAATATTATCAGGATGATGATGATGATGATGACGATGATGATGATTATTATTATTATTTTTATTATCCACCTATTATTCACCCTGACCCTCTGGTTTGGATGGGAATTCTACTAGGTTTACCGCGGAAGCTGTACATATAGAATTATACTCTGAGCCTCAGCTCGTCGTCGTCGTTCTAATACTCGATTTCCTCGGACTTCCTCAAAAAATAAAAAAAGAAAAAGAAAAAAGAAAGAAAAACTCGTTCCCGCAACAATCGCTTGCAACAACTCCCATGACTTTTTATATACCTCAACCAATCTTTCCCAGGTGCATGTAGCATGTAGGCAGGCACACTTTTAGCTCTCGGGATAATTCCCCAACTTTTGTAGTCCGAGAGCCTCGCGTGTGACGATTTGCCTATTGTGTACTCAGAGGATTGCCAACAGAGGGTCGGCGGTGGCGGGAAAAACTCTTTCAAAAGTTACACTCATTTCCAATGCAGAGCGGTGGTAGTGGGGATTACTCAACCAGCAAGTAAAGTATGACCCGATTTGACACAGCTGGCTTCTGCATCCAACCAAGATTGATCCCTGCTAATTGATCCTCACTACTTGTTCTGTCCGCCAGCGCTTTCTCTTCTCTCAAAAGTAATTCATGCTCGATTTTTACCTCATATTCCAGTTTTTGTGGGTGCTCAGGTATGTACATGCAAGTTGGCTGGCGACGCAATATGACAGTGCCACTAGTGGACGGACACTCGTCCTCTCCCACTTACAGGTGATGTTGGTCACACGACCCTGTTCCTCATGAGTTGTTACAATGCACTCTGGCTTACGTCGGCTGCATACTTTGTGGCTCCGTTTACGTCAATGTCACCCTTGGGCAAGCCGTGCCCTCGGAAGAATTTCAACGCAAGTATTTACATGTCCACTTTTCCTCAACGGCACTTCATGTTTACTTGTCCTGGCATCAACTGTTCCGATGGCTGTTATTTTGAGCTGTTGAGAGATGCGGGTGGGTATTTCAACCTCTGGCGAATTTTTTTTAAAAAAAATATGAATGAGCCAGTTCAATGGAAGGATAATTCTGCGTCACTCATTCGGACGGAGCGGAAGGTAATTCAGGGAAGTGAGGCTCCTCAAACTAGAATAGTAAACATTTCCCACTCTGCTCCGGTTCCACCCTCCGTAACATGCTCCACGGGGTAATGTTAAACTGGGTTTTTTGTCAATTCTTATCATTATCAGATTCATGGTTGAACGGCGGGAAAAAACGGAGGAGGATTTTGGCGGGAAAGGAAATTGTTGTACGCCGGGAGAAACTGGAGGAGGATTTTGGCGGGAAAGGAAATAGTTGTACGCCGGGAGAAACTGGAGGAGGATTTTGGCGGGAAAGGAAATTGTTGTACGCCGGCAAAAATCGTAGGAGGATTTTCGCGGAAAAAGAAATGGTTGTCCGGCGGGAAAAATTGGAGGAGGATTTTGGCGGGAAAGGAAGGAAATAGTTGTCCGGCGGGAAAATTTGGAGGAGGATTTTGGCGGGAAAGGAAGGAAATAGTTGTCCGCCGGTTCCACCTGTAAATCATGACAGAGCTTGAAAATACTAGGAATAACGGAACCAAGTTGACGCATGTGAAAGGGGGGATTGAACACATATTATGATGATGATGATGATGATGATGATGATGTTTGTGAATCCATTCGCACGCTCCCAACTCTCTATTATACACTTGTTGACACGTTTACCCAGTTTGAAAAATTTTTCCTAAATCCACCATCATCACGCCTTAAGGATTGTGATCTGTTCCAACTATAATTATTCCCTCATATCGAACACCTGAGAGGGCCTTATCGGGAGTGAGGAGGACCTTGCCAAAGCGGAACTTTGAGTGAGATGTGTTGTTGGGAGAATAAGGTATATAGGAAGACGCTGCTTCCGGTAGCATCGTTGGTCCAGAATGGCCGGAACACGGCCATTACGAAACATACATACATACACATGTAGGGAGAGATGTGATGAAGCTACAGATTGTGATTACAACCATCTTACAATAACCCCAGTATCTTATAGGCCCGATTAGATAATAAGGGAAAAGTGAGTGGTCGTAGTAGTTAGTAGTACTACGTCGTATCGCACGGCGAAATTTACCAGCAGCGATAGGAGCAGAGAGTGACCATAAGCACGTAGGACGGAGCCAGCTCTCTCTGAGCCATTTGGGGAAACTGATAAGATCCTTACTGACAATACAGTGATTGAACAGGCCAGCAGAGTCTGGGTCTGTGCGGCGGCTGCGGAAAGGAGTACTTCCGACAAATATCACCGTGGCAACAGCCACATTGACGAGACTAAAATATGCCCGGCCAGTAGTGTGTACGCTTTTACCAGTACCAGCCCCAGCCTCATTTGCTGTAGTTGGTTGTCCCCATGCGTTCGTATGCACAGCCAATGCGACTGCTCGAGTGCAATTTTTTGCTCCGACTCTAGCCTCTGTGAAACAAGAGGTTTCACTGCGGCTCCGCGCGCACATTCAATGGTTAACGGTATACTTTTGGAGTAACACGAGAGGAGCGCGGGAGCGGACGTAAACAAGATTGTTGGTTAACACGGTGGCGTATATGGCACGGTTTTGTCACTGTGTATACACAGAGGAGAAGTGAGATGAAATACAGTAATTAATGTAAGTGGGTTGGGGAGGAAACGATGATGATGGCATCAGGAGCAGTCTGTCATGGGGTGGCACAGTCAAGTATATTAGTTTTCCTGTATATAGTCACTGTGTGTGTGTGTGTGTGTATGTGTGTGAGTGGGAGCACTCGCTTATTATACAGTGCATGGTCTATATACCTTTGCTACTGATACATGAGTGAGATAAGGGTAATAGCATGCTGTCGTGTAGTTTGTATAATGGTAAATATAAATTGCTATCAAGCCGCACATCCCACCCTCGTGCATACTCTCTCACAATACATTTTTGGTCACATCTCTCTGTAACCCTCCTCAGGATCAGGATCAGGATCATCAGGACCAAATTCATTACAAATATGGATTGAATTCTGTCCATGTATATGCATACATATTCGCACATAATGATCTCACTGCTCTCCGAAAGGGGCACACAGTGATCACAAACTACTGCGCACACACACACACACACACACACACAGAGAAAATGATGGGCGGCTGAGAGTTGGTGCGTATATGAGAATAAGGAAAGCTATCTCAAGCCCTTGGCAAAAAGATGCTTAATTTGGGCCAGGATGGAAGAGGAAAAGATCGGAGTGAACGCAGTTGAATAGTGTGTGTGTGTACGTGTGTGTGTGTGTGCGGTGTGTGTGCATGCGTGTGTATCTGTTCGATGTGTGTGTGTGTGTGTGTCCTAACCGTGTGTGCTACCATAGCACGGGACCGTACGGTTACAGCCGAGCTCTTTACACACACACACACACACACACACACACACACACACACACACACAGGCCAACACAGAGCGGAGGAATATACGAAAGTTACCAACTTAATGATAATCACATCCCCATCATAAAGAGTGTGCCAAAGACCTACTTCCTACTTGAGTGGATTGTTCTCGGTGTGTGGATGTAGGAAAGTATGTCATTGTCTGACGATTGAAAGTACGGAAGGTGTTGGAATCCGGGTTAGACAAGATGACTTTACCTCGAGGCTTTTCAAGGTCTAGATCACCACCTTGCATGCTTTATTATGTGTATGTGTGTGTGTGTGTGTGTGTGTGTGTATTTCTCAAGTAAGAGGGGAGTGAGAAATACCCCATTCATCCTTGCTTGTGCGAGCGAGTGGTGGCTGTACATAATATGCACCTTTTTCGTGTACTACCCCCGCGCGCAAACAAATCACCTTGTGTATACTTACAGCATGTATGCATAGGTTGTACAGCAGCGTGTATAGGTCCTATCCATGCTATTTTGTATGCTACTACAACAACGCTATACGGTATCCCGCGTAGCCGCCGTAACACAAGCATATTATATACACACACGGACTGTGTGCCAAACTTACTTGAGCAAGCCTTCGTCCTTAGACTTGCCTCGCAATCCATGGCGTGTGTGTGTGTGTCTGTGTGTGTGTGTGTGTGTGTGTGTGTGTGTGTGTGTGTGCATGCACCAACAACCGTTCTTCTCATCTCCTCAACGTTGAAGTTAACTGGTGAGTGAGAGAGAGAGAGAGACCGTAGTGGAACCAACTGTATATGTGGAAGGAGCCCCCAGCACGCGAGCTCTTGTGCATCCATATACACATGCATGAGTCCTCCGCCGAGTTTGAGCATGTTGTGAGTGTGTGTGTGTATGTGTGTGTGCTGTAGGTATGTGGAGAAACGTCGAGGCTGCCATCCTCTTAGTCTGTTACTGTCGGTCCTCAAACCCGCGTGGTGCTGCTGCTGCTGTTGCTGTTGCTGCTAAATGGCAGTTCTTCAGCTGTAATTACGCGAACGTGTACAACTCGACAGTGCTCAGTTAGCACACAGTTCTTAACTCGTCGTCATCATCATCATCATCATCAACATCATCATCATCATCATCTTCATCATACCTCTCCCTTATGTCACAACACTCTTACTTGCACCGTCCCTCCACTGGACCTCTCAGTTTCACTCCAACCACATAGCGCTGAAGAGCCTCAGAGAAGCTGCTTCCGCCTCACCACTCGTCAATATATATAGACAGACAGCCGAGAGAGCGAGAGAGAGAGAGAGAGAGAACACTGTCAAGATTCTCCTTGTGTCAATAGAGACAGTGGTGTTTTGTGACCGAGTGAATAAGAATGTAAAGCGTTGTTGTTCGTGAGTAGCAGAAGAGGAAGACGAAGAAGCAGAGTAACATTGTAACAAGGCAATTGTGGATATTTTGTACGTGACAATTCCCGCCCCTTTTCCGGATTCCAAAGAAATACAGACAGAAGTCCAGGGAAAGAAGGGAGGCACGGGCCGTTGAAACGTGTGTGTGGACCCATATTGCTATTTTCTGTGGAGCAAGAGTAAATAGACGGCCGGAGAGTTGGACAGAGTCGAGGGATTGCCCAAATCTCGGTTCCTCATCCGCGCTTCTCCACATGGTTTATACATAGCCGCCGTGCTCACCCGTTGATCGTGCTGGATTTTACCCCCAAATTTCAGAGACTTGTTGTGTCACCCAATCCCCCGTCATTCATCATCATTATCAGCGTACATATGTGAAACCGTGTGACACTTTTTTTTTCCCCCCAAGTATCTTATCCCAGTAAGGATTTCTGAAGGATGCATACTGGTGGATTGTTGCTGCTGCAACCGCGTCCAGGTAAGGCTTGAGAGACCTTATTATTATTATTATTATTATAGACTCTGGTTGGACGTTTGGTAGTTGTGGGTGATGTGTCGGGGCACGAGGATGTGTGCGTGAGGTAGAGCGTGAGCGTATGTGTGTGTGTGTGTGTGTGTGTGTGTGTTCAACTCCGGTACCTCACCATGTCCGGGAGCGGGGAGTCACTCATACGGACGGGACACGTGAGTTCTATTCCCGCAGAGCCGGTCATGGGAGTGGACACACAACAGCCCTTCACATATTGCGGAATGCTAGTGCAGGCTCTCCGCGGTGCTGCTACTCGCACAGGGTCTTCTGCACAAACTCCCTACATCATGCATGAGGGGAATGACAGGCGTGTGTGTGCATGTGTGTATACGGTCGGCCGCGTGAGTTGGCTCACGACGAGGCATGTAGCATGTAAACAATGGGGCTTTACCCAATCGTCCAACTTTGTCATCCACATTCACTTCGACACTACTATTCCATATAGAGTGACGAGGTGGCGGCCACTTCTCTGCTCCACATATTACCCAGTTGTTCCTCTCCAGCCTGCCATCATGGCATGGATCCCACATGATTTCCTCCATACTGCACCGTGTCCAATTGACAAGAATTGCCGGAGGAACCCTTGCCGTGTTTTCACACTAATTTTAGGCAAGATTCCCAAAAGAGAGAGAGAGAGAGAGACCCATTATGGGCGAGCCGTTCACTGTGCCACCATCCATTTCCGCCTTCCTGTTGCATATCCTCATGTGTGAACTGTCGGACCTTGGACCACCTCCTCGATTATGTAAATGTTCTTTGTCGTCCGTTGGAGTGATCCAAGTTCTCCTTTGGGAGAAACTACAACGACATCAGCATCGCATACTGTAGCCCCTTCGCACAGCCAGCCCTTCACCATTTGCCATTAGAGAGGGCAAAGGGAGAGCGAGAATTCTCATACTATGATTGCGATGGCAGACTTGAACTTGAAATCAGTGCTAAAAATTCAACTACACTACTTGACTCTTGCATTGTCTATATGTATATATATATATATGTATATATATTATATATACATATGTATATTTATGGATGTCAACATGCCAACCGCATTATAGTCAAACTCCTCATGTCCTCTAGAGAAAAGCAAGGTTCTCACGCTGTCAAATCTATATATATATATATATATATATACCTTTTGAGTGGAACAAGTGGGCCAGTGGGAATATATATATGTATATATTAAATATGTATACATATATATATATATATATATGCATATATTAAATACATATATATATATATGTGTATTTATTAAATACATGTAATGTACATATGCAAATAAATATGTACATGTATGCACACTGCGGGGGAGATGAGAATACTTGCGATGGCGTCCTGACCAGCGGCAACATACCGTGGGGAA
Source organism: Pseudobourletiella spinata (assembly GCA_009870155.1). NCBI lineage: Eukaryota > Metazoa > Arthropoda > Collembola > Symphypleona > Bourletiellidae > Pseudobourletiella > Pseudobourletiella spinata. The sequence goes on along the minus strand of WJFA01001297.1, from coordinate 14,192 downwards.
GTTTGCAGTGAGGTCGGTAATTATAATGTTATCAGTTTAACAATGCTATCATATATGCCCGCTTCCGAGAATCACTTGGGTGTGTGCTGGCTGGGGAAAGCAGCAGCAGCAGCAGCAGCAAAAGTTAGGTGGGATCTAAATGTGGGGAATCCAGCAGAGTGCATTAGAATTTTCCAGATTAGTGACTTGGTAGTTATGCAACCACTGTATGCATCATGATGGATCCCATCTCTTCAGGTTCCAGTCTGCACCGTTATAACGTCACGGGCCAACTCTGTGAGTTGAAGCAGTTTTTTGGTCACGTGTTTTTTCGGAGTTGCGGCGAGGACTGAAGTGGTGGAAGTGAGAGCAGAGTTTCTTTACAAATTCTTCCCAATTTCGCTCTATCTCTCTCTCTCTCTCTCTCTTTTGCTCAAACTCTCTGCTCTTGCGTTCCGGTTGAGGAATATGTGGAAGATCTCTGTAATTAGTTTTCTCGGATCTTTCCATTCCAGTCCACCTCACAGGAATGTTGAAAGCCGAGCTGCCTCTCTCTCTCTCTCTCTCTCTCTCTCCCTTACTTTGTTTCTCTATGACTCGTAGAGATGAAAGTACTATGTTGAGGTTGGAGGCTAACAAATATGAGATGCGAGTCAACATGGGATCCAGTTCCTCCGCAGTAGTGGGCAGCAGTATGTATATGTGTGCTCCGAGCTCACGTGTCATGACGAGTTTCCTGTGGTGGGGATTAAACCCACGCTCACATCACTCCGACTTGTACTACTACTACTACAACCACCCATACATACGGTACAATTCCGTTCTCTGTCCACTTCTACGGCTGGAACAAGCATGGACATGTATGGATTGAGGAGAAAACGGTGTACTTTGCCCCGACGCCCCACCGTGGCCATTATCCACTTTGAGTGGAAGGACGTAAGAACAATAAGGCCGACGAGCCGGGTGGATACATGTAGGAGAGCTCCTCATTATTTTTTTTCAAACAACTTTTCTCCCGGCAAATCGGGGGAAATCCAGCGACAACTGATAAAGACCGGAGGACTGGACTACTGGAATTGGAAGGAATTATGGAAGGAATTATTATTTTTTTAAAAATATATATATATATATCCTCAGTGCTAATATGACAAAGTGGAGGGTAAAGTACTGAGGCGGGGAAATTGGAACTAAATACTGCTAACAGACTGGGGCACTAACGATGGTTTTCCATGGAAATTGCGGATCAATTTTTTCCAATTAAATGTCTCCATAATTATGCGCCGCAATCCAAGTGTCCTGTTGGATACGACGAAATGTTATTAAGATAATGCTGGAATTATATTAGGAAAAAATATTGAAATCAGTTGTCCGGTTTTAAATCTGCGGACGTGGGCACGAGGCAGTAAACTGTGTGACAATTCAAGTAGAGAGCGAGAGAGATAGGCTAGCTATAGGATAACGGCCAGGAAAGTAGGCCCACTTAATTACCACTAATGGGTTTCGGAGCTCCAACGACCTTCACGTGAAAATACGTCGGTTCGGTGCGGTGCAGGGACTGGTCCAGCCCGGAACCACTTGACACACTTTGGCTCTTATAGCGTTGAGCAGGTGAGGGGAAGGACAGTGGCTATATTGGAATCAAGTTGGCATGGAAGGCCACATGAATTACTGGTTGGACCTCCGAAATAGGGGAATCCAAATGGCTCTTTTCTAATGAGCCGCCTTACCACACGTGTAAATATGTATATGTAACTCCACACTATCATTCCCTCTATGGATGAGTTGGCGGGGTGAGAGTGATGCAATGCAATGATCATCTTTGTCTTTCTCGTCAATTGCTCGCATGCCATCCCAACAACTCCGCATCTCGAATGCCACAGGATTAACTAACAGCCACGTGTCCATCCCCGTGAATCCGACGGTTGTGCTCGTGGTGGTGGTGGTAGGATGCTGATGATGACAGCTTGTAATAGTGAAATACCAGGATATTTACGCCGATCCATCAGTTTCTTAATGGCCCTCCACGCGTCACATGGACTGATACAAGAAAAAAGTTGATCTCATTCAACATCGTCAAAGAGAGATTTAAATGAGCATCTTCTCCTTCTCATCCCATAATAATAACAATATTTTTCCCCCTCACATCCCACCAATAATGCATCCCATGACGAAGCATCCTGAGTGATCATATGTTTTCCAAGAGAAAAGCACGCAAATTGCTTGACACCATCACGTTGTTTTTGTGTGTGTGTGTGTGTGTGCATGTGGACTTTTATTATTATTTGATTTAACACACAAGAAGAACCTTCAGGACTGAAGTGGACGGCTGGTGCTGCACAGTGCAGCCAGCCAGCGAGCGAGCCAGCGAGTGAGCCAGCCGTGCGTGCAGCCAGACAGATGCACTTGGATATGTGAGATAAAGGGTGTAATTACATTGATTGAATAGGAAGAGGAACCGCTATATATATTCAGGGTATTAAGGGCACGTGAGTAATACATGTATGTACGACGTCCACGGACCAGGGTGGACCACTGTACTTGGGTTGGGGCAGGGGATGGTGATGACGAACAACTGATGATGATGGTGATGATGATGATGATGATGATGATTATGATGATGGGGACGGCGGCGATATTATTGGCTCATTTCTCCCAACACCGCACCAAGGTTCCCATCAAATCACTTGTGCCGTGGCTCATAGGGTGAAAAGAGCTCTGTTATGCATCATCATCTGTTATTGGGGTAAAATTAGCGGTGGTGGTGGGGGGACCCTCGGTGATGTAAGTGGAGCGTCGATGAACTCATGTGCGAGTTGGGGATGTGTCCATTGCATTACTGTGAGATGCTGTGAGGGGATCCGTGGCCGTAATAAAGATACGTACGATTTCGCTTCTCAAACACACACACACACACACACACACACACACACACACACACACACACACACACGCACACATCCAAACATAAGATAAAGTCATGGTCACTTCCTCTTCCACCTTTCAGTTCGAGTAGCCCGTCAAGGCTCCCTGTCGTCAATGGACTTGATTACCGCACACACATTTTTAGCATAGTCTCTGCACCAGATAATTACACACCACCACCACCACCAACCATACATCTTTGACAGGAGCTAATCTTTTTCAAAGTGAGAACATTTTTCCTGTCAAAATCCCCACTCTGTCATCCATTCTCCCCTCGCGGAGGAGTGTTATTTATGCCTTCCCAACCACGCCGCGCGCCAATCTACTACCATTCAAATTCACACTCAAATCCGCTCCCAAGACCCCAAAAATAATGGGCATTAATTTACACATTTTTAACCCCTGTAATAAATAGACAGGCATTGTTGCGGACGCACTTGTCAGGTATGGATCGATCTTCCTACAGATTACATGGCCAGAGTGGAGTCAAAGTGGTGGTGGTGGTGGTGCTGGTGATGCTGGTGCTGGTGGTGGAGAGGAAAGGTGGATCCTTTGTGGACACTCTGTTTATAGCACCTCCTCAACCCCGTGCCCTTATGTATACTTTTCCTACTTCCCCTCCGTCCGCCAACTGTGCACAAGGGACGTGTGACCTACAACCACCCTTATGTACATGCATGTACATATTACCCCAATGATATCTTGACCTAAATCAATATGACTACTACTACTACTACTACTACTAATACAGACAACTGATCTGGCCGAGTCCCCGTAACGAGGACCTAGAAAGAAAAGTCTGTCAATCTGTTACACTATTATATATATATATATATATATATATATATATATATAAATATATATACATTATACTATTCATGGGCCCTCAACACTGTTACAGCTCTTTAGCAGTAGTCAATGTGTGACGTTAGGGGAGATGGGGAAAAAAATAGTTTTATAACTGCCATAAAAGCACCATGCAATTTGAATAACACTACTTACTTACTTACTTTTTCTCCTCTGCCGGGAGCCATAGTGTCGTCCCGTTACCTTTTCGTATCGTAATAAGCGCGCGCGCAAGGGACTATAATGTACAATGTGTGTGAGTCGTACCGTAATTCAGGTGAATATATATGTATGTGTGTGTGTGTGTGTGTGTGTGTGTGTGTGTGTGAGTCGTATCGTAATTCAGGTGAATATATATGTATATGTGTATGTGAGTGAGTCGTAATTCAGGTGAATATAAATGTATATGTATGTATGCGTGTGAACACATATATACGGAAGACTAATGATGATGATGATGATGACTCGGAAATGCTGTTGTTCAATGTACTCTATGGGACAGGCTGGGGGAGAGCTAATTAATTTCATTGGGAGACTCACGTTGCGGTGGACCAAAAGTCCAGTTTGGCTACGATCCGCACTCACACGTCCAGTATATGCCGCTCGCTGCTAATAATGCATGCAGGATGACCGTGGGCGTGTGCATCTAGATTGGGGGAACCTAGAAAAAAAGTAAAGCGTCGTCGTGGTCGTCGTGGTCGTCGTCGTCGTCGTTGTTCTCGTCATTTCAAATATGGAAAGGCAATCCAATCCGTCGTGCACATAGGCTTTTAGGTGAATGGAGAAGTAGAACGCGAGAAATGGTCATAATATAAGGGGATTATCCTCAGTGAACATAATGAAGACACGTTTGGGCGTATGACGATGATGGTGATGGTGATGATGAAGATGAAGAAGAAGACGAGAAATAACACCGAGTCGTGCAGTTGTTGTTGTTGTTGTTGCTCAGTCATTCAGCCCTAAATGTGTATGTAGCTAATATGCTCCCAAATTTCCAACATGGTGGTGAAGGTTGAGGACGACAGATTTCAAGTTGAAGTTACAATGTCGAATAGCATGTCGGAGATGTGTGTATGTACGTACACACAAATACATGGACACACCTATCATCACCGGATCTCTCTCAAGGGATTGTGTGTGTGTGTGTGTGTGTGTGTGTGTGTGTGTGTGTGTGTGTGTACAGTTTACTCTCACACACACAGAGTTTTTGCACTGACAACCACTGTCGGTTGCCACTCCGTATGCACGCTCACGGACTTGAACTACGTGGTGTGTGTGTGTGTGTGTGTGTGTGTGTGTGTGTGTGTGTGTGTGTGCGGGAATGGGGAACAGAATTTTCTCTATGGGCATGGATGGATGGATGTGTTACTGCTATGCTGTTGCTCCTTCGAAAGTGTTCCACGGCCTCAATACTCCTCCAACGTCTAAACGTATGCGTCAACAAAGCCCCCTCCTATCCTCTCTCCTTAACTTGAGTACCATCACCATCACCACCACCACCACCACCACCGACACGGCACGGCTTACTTGCTGACTCTGAAAACTACTAAATGACTACTTGTTCAAATTAAGATGAAAAGAATTACTTTACTTGTTAATACCTGTGTGACGGTGGGATTATTAAATTATTTTTTTAATGCGCAATCCCTTGGAAAAAGTTAAGTGTGTGGAAAATCCTCCTCGTATTATTAGCCTCTCCACAAGTGGAAATAAGAGCGAGCGCATCTGAAGCTTGTAAGCCGGATTAATTTATCATCTGTGATAATGGCCGTGGGAAAAGTGTTGTGCCCGTAAAACTGCTCACGGATTTAACATTATGCTACAATCATGGCAATCGTCCCGATCCATAGCTGCAGGATTTAACGGGGGCAAAACTGTGAGTGAGGATCATTATCATTAGATGTGACCAGGGATAATCCAATCCATAGAAGGGGATATGCACGGGTGGGTTACTGTGAGAGACTCTGTCAATAGATGAGGGATCTCTCATTATGCAAGCTTCATGGACGTGTATTCAGATATGAATGATGCACACCACCCCTGGTTTTCTAGCTCACAAAGCCCATAGCGTAGTGATAATTGATAATGGGGAGGATGAGGATGATGTGACTTGGATTCAGGTAATATGCTTCAGGCAAGGGATAAGTAGGCTAGTAGGTGGGAAGACGAAATGTGATGTGATTGTGGTAGGGGGAAATCGGCGAGTTAAATATTTGAGCACAGTGTGTGTTTACGTATAAAAGCTTGTGTGTGTGTGTGTGTGTGTGTGTGTGTGTGTGTGTAAGTATGTAAGTATGTGTATATGCACGTGTGTGTTTACATATGTGTGTAAGTGTGTGCCAGAGACACAGAGAGAGAGAGAGAGAGCTAATGTGGGGCAGGGCATAGTTGCTCGACTGGTTAATGCAGTTTTCCCTCTCTACTATATACGGGAGCAGTGTAGGTCCGAACTTGTTCCCTCGTCAGTCAGTCGCACATCCTGCCAACATGGGATGAAAGCCATGGGGGAAAGATAAGCGGAATTGTTGATGGAAATACAAATAAGAGGAGCGACTTTAATTGTGGTTCAGGGCTCTCTGTCTTGAGGATAAACATGCGAAGCCGGTAATTATTCTGCAGCCCGACGCAGGAAGATACACATCCACGAGCACAAGCTCGACGCACCAGTCACCAGTAACACACACATAATTTACTTTAGACCTTGTTTACACACACACACACACACACCCACACACATTTTACAAATGCACACATACACACACAAACACACATTTTACAAATGCACACATACACACACAAACACACATTTTACAAATGCACACACACACAAACACACATTTTACAAATGCACACACACACACATGCACACATTTTACAAATGTACACACACACAAACACATTTTACAAATGCACACACACACAAACACACATTTTACAAATGCACACACAAGCACACACTTACACGGTTTAACACCCATAAAAGTGTGCTCTCTGCACAAACTCGTACGCAGGACGCCTACATCGGTATACATCTTGAGTGCATATATGTAGTACATATGCCAGGAAATTTCAAGTTATGGTCGTCTCCAATAATATGGTTCCGGGCTGCTGCCATTCACGGCTCTGAACTAAAGAGTCATGTCATGGCGTGACCTCCATGTTGTACAAAAAAAAAGAGGGTCGAAATAAGTGTTTCAAACTGTCGCTGTCATACTTTCCAATATCATTACTATTACTCACTGGATTTACTTAACAAATACGCCGATTACCTCAAAGCTATTATTTCCTTTTATGTGCCTGTGTGTGTGTGTGTGTGTGTGTGTGTGTGTGTGTGTGTGTGTGTGTGTTAGGTAGACCACGGGGGATGGGGAAAAGGTGTGCTATTATTAAACAGTATTATCATTATTATTATTATTATTATATTATATTAAAGAGGGAGAGCATATTATTGGTAACGCCTTCCAAGTAGTACATATAAGGGTCATCCATGCTCATCATATCTGCATAATAATTGCATGATACGTTTGTTTGTGCCCCAAACGGCTCATAATTCTCATCACACTTCCGCACGGAGATACCAGATCACAATCAGTTATGTGCTGATCACCGTCCAGCTGCGGCTCCTCTATATTCAATGAGGTGATCTAGGGAGGGAGGCTTGGGTATAGTATGGAACCAAATGCGTGGGCTTGCCGGTTATTTATATGCATATACATATACTCTCCCGGCGGCACAGGCCATTTGTGATGATGACATTCTCATAGGTATTCAGAGAGAGAGAGAGAGAGAGAGAGAGAGAGAGAGAGACAAACCTACTTTAACGGTACATTTTGGGGGGGATGATGACGACGTCCACATCCATTCACTCCCCTTCGCATTCATCTCTCGCGCCTAATATAACGATTATTATGGTGAGCAGATGGGCTCACATTTACTCCTACTACTGCTACTACTAGAATGGGGATGAAATGCACAATTGCGGAAGTGACGTCCTATTATTCACCTCGAGAAAAAAAAACATTGAACTCCACCTTTGAAAACCACTTGTAACCATCTCGCACGTTCACACAAACACACACACACACACACACACACAGAGACACACACACACACACACACACAGACACACACACACATACAAATACATGGCAGACCCCTTCAGAGCAGAATGGCTGGTGGCTGGCACAGTTAATAAAGTATGTCACCCAAAATTAGGAGCAAATCACCAAAAGTTCTTTGCAGGCGGACAGAGATAGACAATGATGAATCCAGTACAGTTGGAGCCCCAGCCTCCCCATAGTAGTGATGCAGTAGCAGTGGTAGTCTTCCTATCACCTGTGCCAATTTACTCCCCCGTATGAGCTCCCTCTGCCTACCTGCCTGCCTACCTGCCTCACTGACTGGCTGACAAGAGAAGAAGAATTATCTGTAGGATTATCCAGGGCGTATGCGCCATTCTTTTCATGCAAAATTACCAAGTGGATCACGACGACTCTCTGCAAACCCGTCCCCTCCAGCTATGTTCCCCCCCCCCGCGTGACAGTGTGTGCTGACTCACTCCATCTAACTGTTTTCTGTCGGTGGACCTACCTACTACTCTATATTAACGCTCGTGTTGTGAGAATCCCAAGGTTCCTCCTCCGGCTGATGATGATGAGTTCCAACAAGGGATTTTCCCCGGCATTTTTCAAACTCCACTCCAGAAGAATTTAGAGGCGTTGACAATTCTTTGTGAATATGAACAAAGTGAGAGGGTCCAAATTATGGTGGGGGACGGAGATGTGATGTGATATAGAAATTGCAGTAAAAACAGTTGCGCCCGTGCCCACTTTGTTCCTCTGGGTTTGAAAATCGAGGTTGGGCACATTGATGTGACGAGAATAAAAATGGGATGGCTCATAACTCTGTTGGAAATTGTAAATAAGGTGGCAATAGTAATAAATGATGTGTCTAACTGTCCATGTATGTGTCTGTGTGTGTGTGTGTGTGTATGTGTGTGTCTGCCCGTCTGTGTTTGCAAGGGGGGAATGCGAATATAGTTTCCTATTTGGACTTGCCGTCATGTAAAAATGGAACTGCTCCAATGTAATTGATAGTTATATAGTTAGTTGGCATATATGTGTGTGTGTGACTGGATCAGAGGACAAGATGATGATGATGATGATGAGCTGCATAAAAATGATCTAACAAAGGGTTGGAATAGTTCGAACGGGCTGACGCCTGTGTGTGTGTGTGTGTAACTGTTATCCCGATCTGCTTCCGCATCTTGAGAGATGAATACATATTGCCAAAAGTCCTACAATGATTTAACTGTGCCAATAAGTACACAGCCAGTGTAGTATAAATAGTGTGCATGCCTACTCTGTATTAGTAATAGTGGTAGTACTTGGTAATGTCTACGACGATGCACGATGGTTACAACAATATCCCACATTCGGCCTGATCGGGGCCAACCCGCGGTCCGCACTGTGTACAGTAGTGTGTGTGTGTGTTTGTGTGTGTGTGTGTGAGCGTGTGTGTGTGAGCTTCATCCCAGAGGGAAAAACGTTCCGCACAGAATGACACTGTCAAGAACCTTTAAAGCACATCCCCGCCACTACATCACCGCTACATCACGATGACATAAGCGCAAACGCTATTTTTTTTCTCCCCGGAGGTCCCTCACTTTTCTATTCTCCACAGTAGTGTGAGTTGCATAAGAGAGGTCTCTTGAAATTACAAATTGTGTGTGTATGTGTGTGTGTGTGTGTGTGTGTGTGTGTGAGGATCTAATGGGATTCTTCTCCACTGTGCTCAGCCAGTCGTGGTGGACACAAGACGTATAGCCTCAATGGCTATCAGCCATTGTTTTTCTCATCCTCCTCCTTATTTTTATTATAATTACTCCTACCTCACTATCAGCATTGGGATCATGATGATGATGATGAAGGGTCAACTATGTTTAATAGATTGATATGAATCTGTAGATACATAAAAGGATCCTATCTGTAGGACATCCGTGAATTAGGAAATGCACTGACGTTTGTGTCTGAGTGTGTGTGTGTGTGTGTGTGTGTGCGTGCGTAACTTCCACCTTGCCTACCTTACACAGGTGAGGAAGTGACTTCAAGCTGGACTGACTGACTGACTGACTAACTGACTAACTGGCTGACTGACTGGCTCTCTATTTCTCTCTCTCTCCATCTCTTCTGTTGTCCAATTTTTTTGTAAATGATGCGGAAGTTTCTATACGGAAAATCATGAGGAGAGGTCGCGGCCAAGGTTCTTTCCCTTCAATTTCATGTGTGTCATGAATTGGATGCAAGTCATGTAACAGGTAAAGGTGACTCACTCACTCACTCACTGGCCACTTAGATGGATGATGCCCCCATGTATAGCCCCCTAACACTATGCAATCGCACCACCAGTATCTTGCCTTGGAACTGTGAGTGGAAACCTCAGGATTCTAAATGCTGCTACCACAATTACTACTGCTGCTGCTGCTACTACTACTACTACTGCTACTACTACTAATATTACTCCCCTTCCCATCCAACGTGAGCCCACTAGTGTGGTAATGTCTGTTAATTCTAGTTTGCACTGCCCAGCGATACTAAAATAGGATAACTTTTATATGGATACTTAAAAGTTGCGTAATGGCGTCACTGCACTTCTCTCCTCCACTCCGCCTGCCTCTGCGGTCACGTTTCTCCTGTTGTAGAGTAAATAGACACACACACACACACACACACACACACACACACACACTGTATCTATATCTAGCATGTGTACAGCTCGACGTTGACAACACGGAATATAGAGCTTTGCGGCAGCCATAAAGCACACAGTGCCATGATTGTCGACGCAATTTGCCACTTACGCCGAGCAGAGCCCCGTCATGGACTTCATATATATATATATATATATATATATATATATATATATATGTACACGATTTGGGCTTACCTAATGTGTAACTGTAATTAGGGGAAGTGTTCTGTGGTCAACTGATATATCCTTATTATTATACATGCTCTTTAGTCTTGCTGTAGATACTTTGTGCAAGCACGATATATTCATGGAGATGAGATGGTTCGTTCAAATTTACAGCTGCACCAGGAGCCGTACGGAGGTGTAGCCTCCTACCTCTTGTGTGCATCCACGTTGTATAATATGGTGTACGGCCAATATCTTTGGAGATTTCTGCATGTACTACTCCAGTATGCATGCAGCCACAGCCGTGCATGCGTGCAGCCGCGATAACCTTCCAAACCTGCTTGATAATAATAATAATGACTTTGGGATGATATGTGAGAGGCTTTGAAAACAGGTGTCTGCATCTCCATATACACTCTACGTGCGTGTGCAAAACGACCATTAGCTCTCATTTAACCCATGAGATGGGATTATGACTGAAATAGGTACTATATATGTATATTTGTACATATAATATGTAATACATACATTGGATTTTTGTGCAAACTATTCCTCGGAGAGGGACAGGGCAGTAGGGGTAACTGTGCCGGTGTGAAATTGCGAACGCGGGTCCAATATTATTAGTATTATTATTAGCTGTTCTGGCAATAGTAATAATAATAATAGTTTGGGTATTTCTTACAGCCTTGCCCTCACCGTTGTGCATGAACAGCCATAGGGATTCCTAATCGTAGGATGTCACGCAGCTATTATAGCCCGGCCGTGTGTGTGTGTGTGTGTGTGTGTGTGTGTGTACATGTATGCATATGTTGATGTGTGTGTGTGTGTGTGTGTGTGACGTATTAACAAATCAGAGTAATGAACCTAATGAGGGGATACAACAACGGAACGTGAGGGCATTACATGTGGAACAACAACATTCTCATAAGAGCATTACTCTTTTGTTTTATCATGAGGAGGGAAGAAAGATGGCTTGCGACACGGATTTATTATCGTATCCCCGTGTATGTGCTGCTATATGTGTTTGCCTCTGCCTCTCTCATTCCATCCACGCACTCAATGATGACTTGCATAGCCATGGCTCCTACTCACACGTAACACACACACACACACACACACACACACAAACTGTCTGTGAGGGTTATATGATGATTACTTGAGTAGGATTTCTCCCCTGGAAATTTTTCCTTACAAAATAATCATCTGCTCCAAACTAGAATGTGGAGAAGACTTTCAAGGCCTCCTCATTGCGGCACTATTGTGATTAGTACTACTATTATGATTCCAAGTGTCAATTTCTCAATAGCAAATAGTTTATCCTCCACAGCGTATGGGTGTTTGTGTGTGTGTGTGTGTGTGTGTGTGTGCGTGCATGAAAATTATGTAAGAGGCGGAACTGATCGGCCGGCGGTCGTCGGTCCAAGAAGAGTCATAATAATGAGAGGAATTTGGAATATATATGTATATGTATATACATATACATATATTTTATAGTCATGGTAATTATAATAACACAGTCTGGCCTCTTTCCTCTCATTAACAACACACACACACACACACACATTGGCTCTGGCGGTGGTACTTGAGATGGATGCAAAAACATGTTAATATCCCCGTCCGTGCGCATGTTCCCACTTTGACCTCTCTGCGTGTGAGTGTTCTCTCTGCAGTATAGTGGGGAAACTCCGGGTGGATTTCATCATTTCACACACACAGACATACGGACACACACACACACACACATGACCCTCCGCACTGTCACGTAATGACCAAAATTCTCTAGTGCATTCGCTCGTCCACTAGACGATACATAAGGATAACGTCGTTTCAGGGACGGATGAAAGCATTGAGGAAAGGGACGGGGGGGCGAGAGGGGTGAGGATCAAGAAGTTCCTTCACCGACCAGTAGCAGCACACCATGGCACTAAATTCCGTGAATGGCCGCTGAAATTGCTGTGGTGGACGGAATACCAAGTAGAATACTAAAATGTCTCTCCTGAGACAGTCGAGTTCGGGTGTCACGTATACATATATAGTAGTACATGAGAGACATGGCGGAGCATAGTTAGTACTACTGGCAATCGTATACCATCAGGACAGACTGCGGAGAATTACTCCAGAGCTATGCGTGCATACTTACAGCAGCCTCATCGTACTCACAGTCACAGTGTCATACGGATCGGAGGAGATGCTACATCCTACTTGTAGCAGTGAGTTTCGAGAAAAGAGGAGCCAAGAATTGCTTGTCCAAAAGTTGGAAGACAAATAATGAAACACATGCTTTCCACCCGTGTGTGCAGTCGGAGTCGTCGTCGTCGTCGGATCCATGCACACCCACGGAGGTGGTGGTAACAGAGTTTGCAGTGAGTGTGGAGAGGCTACGGTGTTCACTTGATATATATATATATATATATATTTATATATATATATATATATGCATAAATATATATATATATATCTGTTCACCATGAACAAGTTGGAAGGGCCAGGCTCAAACGGAGCATTCCAGCTGTTTCGCAAAAAGTTTACAGCACCAACTAATACGTGGAGATGTAATTGAGATAATGGGTCTGGTCCCTATACATCTCTTCCCTCCTTCATCTCCTCCTCCCATCCCATATCCCATCTCCAATTCATGTACTGTTTTAGTTTGCTCACAACCCAAAGGCTCACTCGAGTTCGCTGTACTCCAAAAGAGCATAACAATATGTGTGAGTGTGTGTGAGCACACACGTTGTGTGTGTATGTATGTGCGTGTGTGTGTGTGTGTGTGTGTGTGTATGTTTGTATATCTGTTTGAATGCATGTTGAAAATAAAGTAAGACGGGTGTTAGAATGGTTTATAGTGTGAAGATGATGATGGGGGGATTGTATAGAGCACAAGATGTTATGTCCTCACAGTCAGTTTGTTTGCTATGGCAATGTTTTTATCTTCCTGCTAAACGTTGGCTTTACACTCATATAGTATTATTATACGCCTTCAGATAGATAGATACACAGAGATAGAGAGAGACAGAGATGGGGGTATGGAACGGTAGTGAATCGTGTTAGTCTCGTTTAGGCCAACAGCCATATCAGCACAGAGTAGGCTGTGTGTGTGTGTGTCTGTGTGTGTGTCTGTACTGTGTAGAAGTGCATAAAAGCTAAGGTTCAACAGCGTGCCGCTGACTTTATGCAATGAATCAAAAGCTTACGTAATCAAGGTGACCTACGGTGCGGGGTTTTCGGCCGCATGAGTTATACAGCTGGTCCAACAAGAAGAACGAGAGAGCCAGCCGAGGAGCGTGAGTGAAGATGAAACGTGTTGGCGAAGGACGAGAATATAAGAGAGAGAGAGAGAGAGTCAACTCCGATATTATATGGAATCCCTCACGTTTGCTGCTCCCTGTAGAAATTATACGTGTGTGTGTGTGTGTGTGTGTATGCCCCCGAATGCTACAAATCGGCCATATAGAAGAAATAGGAAATGTTCCATTCAACTTATTATTTCTCATAAAACTACAAAATAGTCGTGGACGTAGCCACACACA
>WJFA01001296.1:0-22556 GCA_009870155.1 Pseudobourletiella spinata | reverse complement strand
CTAATTGGGGGAGTAGCGGGTGGTACCAGTGGACGCAGCTCGTCAATTTGGTCATTATGGTGGGGTCTGTTTAATTGTTATGTTCAAATTTTTTAAAAATACCCGATTTAGTAAAAGTCAGTGGTGGGACATGACCCTTCTGGGCAAAATTGCCGAGCTCAGAGCAAATTGGGGGAGTAGCGGGTGGTACCAGTGGAAGCAGCCCGTCGAGTTGGTCAGTATTGTAGGGGTGTGGTTAATTGTTATGTTGAAGGTTTGGAAAGAAAGATGAAAAGGTGCGAAATTTGTTTCTCCCCGGTGGAACTCGGTGGTGTTTTTATGGTCATGGATTACCACCATGGGAAACGCGGCTTATTGATGTTGATATACATTTTTATGCTCGGCAATACTGAGCAACGCCATAACCATAAAAAATGCGAGCATTTTGTAAGCCAAAAACGTGTTTATAATTAGGTCGCTCTCAAGTCTCAAGTTATGGAAACCTGAAATCTGCTTCGTCGCACTTGTTTTGTTTCGGGATTTGAATTTCACAGCGGAATGTGTGCGAGCGCGTTTGGTCACGAGGAAAAAGTCATAGAGATACTGCCCTGCCACCTATATGACCATGACTATTGTTAGACACACTTCATTTTCCTGTACCAAATATGTTAGCGTTCGCGTCATATTGAAAATTGAGTTTTAATGGTGAAGGAAAAGGCTCTCATGAAAACTTGCTTCTTCATTGTGGAGAAGCTTTATTTGCAGTGTGTTCCAGTAAAACATCAACGTCTGTTTCAGAGTGGACGTTGTCTAGTGTTACTGTTACTGTTCAGGAAGCGGGAAGGTGAACCAATAACCAACCGTATATATTTTCTTTCAACAGCTTGCGGATGCGGACCATGTTACGTGGTGATTGCAGGAGTCCAAATCAGGAATTCAATTTTCGGCACCGATACCAACCGAAAATAAGTGGGGCTAAAATTTTTGGGCATGGAAGTATCAGTAATTTGACTTGTGATGGGAAACAGGATGCGAAAAACTGTTTTCCACGTATTACTTGGAGATTTTGGAATGACAAATTGACGAAAAGCGAAAGATACCAGAATTCTCCACGTGAAGTCATTGTATCCGGAAATGAAGTTGCAGATGATGGCAGAAATCACTTGGATGAGTGCTCACTTCTCGACGCTATATTTACTTACATTGGCTACGGAATGCTTGTGTTAGTTGGCTACATCAAGGAATTTTTCCTACCCTGTGCTTTGAATGAAAAATATAGACAGGTAAATACAGATATGTGATTACATGAGTTATTATTTGATAGATCAAAGGTGATGCTTTATGCGTGATGCCATGCTTGTATACGAACTAATAGTGATAACTTTCGATTTTATTCGTTTATTTGGTCAGGGATACGCACCACTGTATTCCAGTTTCGAAGGTTTCTACACTCGAAATGTTTACCGGCGAGCAAGAGATGGCTGGAATGTTCCAATTTGCAGTGTTCCTGGACAGTGCGTCACCATACTTGATCGTTTTTCCCCTGATTATGGATGGACATTTCAGTACGGCAAGCATTGTTTCCGAAGATCCACAACGTATTAGATTCTTCAACGAGTTCTTCTTTAAAGATTTACAGGAAAAAGAATTGAATGCATAAACACTGCGTCCTATAATTACCTGGGCTTCGCAGAGAATCAAGGACCGTGTGCGAGCAGCGCAACAGAAGCTGTCACAAAATATGGCGCCACAACCGCAAGT
Organism: Pseudobourletiella spinata; assembly: GCA_009870155.1. Taxonomy (NCBI): domain Eukaryota; kingdom Metazoa; phylum Arthropoda; class Collembola; order Symphypleona; family Bourletiellidae; genus Pseudobourletiella; species Pseudobourletiella spinata. The sequence continues at coordinate 20,816 of WJFA01001296.1, read as the reverse complement.
ACCCGACGAGAGCTAGGTAACACGAGCTATCATAATGATCTGGACACATTAGTGGCGAGATTTGTGGGTCATGAAGATGCGCTTACGTGCGCAATGGGATTTGCTGCGAATGCTCTCAACTTGCCGTCCATCCTCGACAAAAATTGTCTTGTTATAAGCGATGAAATGAATCACGCGTCAATAATTCTTGGTCTTAAAACGAGTGGGGCTACCGTACAAATTTTCAAACACAACAGTAAGTAATGTTTCGACTTGAGTAAAAAATTTCTTGTAAGCCGCACGCTTAATCTAATACCATTGTTCACCTAAGATCCTCAGAGTCTCGAAAAGTGCTTGAGAGAAGCTGTTATAACCGGCAAACCGTCTGGAAAGCGGTGGGAGAAGATTTTCATCATTGTAGAAGGTGTTTACAGTATGGAGGGGTCAATTGTGTGTTTACCTGAAATCATAAAGTTGAAGAAGAAGTATAAGGTACTACTCTTAACTTGAATTTATCCTAGTCTAATTCCTACCCTTATCCAAAGCCACATATCATTTGAAATTACAATTACAGGCTTACCTCTACGTTGATGAAGCACACAGTATAGGAGCACTTGGGACGCGAGGTAGAGGGGTTTGCGACTACTGGGGCGTGGATCCTCTCGATGTTGACATCCTAATGGGGACCTTCACGAAAAGCTTCGGCTCTGCTGGAGGATATGTTGCTGGTCCCAGATCGTTTATTCAGATGCTGAGAAGGACCAGTTTTGCACACGCGTATGGGGGTGCAATGCCGGCTCCGCTGGCGCTTCAGATAATATCCTCCATGACAGTTATACTGGGTGAAGATGGTAGCAATGAGGGAATGCGCAGGGTCACACAAGTGGCTGAAAACTCTCGATACTTTCGCCATAAGCTACGAGAGCTAGGGTTCACTGTTTACGGCAGTAATGACTCTCCCGTGGTTCCCGTTGCTGTAAGCGTTCCATCCAAGATAATTTATTTCGTTCGAGAGATGCGTAAGCGAGGCGTTGCCATTGTTGGAGTCGGATTTCCGGCGACTTCATTGGTGAAAGGGAGGGTCCGATTTTGCATAAGCGCTGCCCATACGAAGGAAATGCTGGATCATGTAAGTAAGACATCAGAATTTTGCTAATTGAAGGGAACTAATAACATAGACTTAATTTTTCACAAATTAATTGTGGTAGAGTAAGTGCGCCGAATCAGCATTTATCCTTTGTTTTTCTGTATCCCACAGGTTCTTCAAGCTTTTGCTGAAATTGGGGACGAGATCGGGGCGCGGACATCATCAATTAAATAATGATAACTTCAAATTCTTTTACTATGTGAATTATTTGTAGGCTTGCTTGAAGCCGTATTTGTACTTTGGAATTGGTAGGACAGCATTTGAGAAGCGCAAACGGAAAGTTAATGCATTGCTGTTATCTATGCGTATCCGTGGTTGTGGGAGGATAATGGTAAGAGGTATAATCTATGTGTGTCATCGAACTTGTCTGTTGTTAATTGTGGAACAAACTTCGTTGAAATCGGTTAGAAGGTTTAAATTCACGTGTTTATAATTGACTCGTTATGTCGTAATTTTCTTATCTAGTGAACCAAAACGATCTGTTTTATTAAACCCTTTACAATATTGTGCCCCCACTTGCATGTAGTTGAATTATCCGGGGGCCACAACATTGTGAAGCGTTTAATGCTGCTAAAATCTAAAATTGAAGCTGGAGATGGTGAATTCATTCATTTCTCTGTGTTGAAATTCCTCAAAGCGTGCTTCTTTATCTCCGTCGATGTACATTATTGGCGAGGATCCTAATGTGTCTCGCAAAAGCACGGTAGCCCATATGAACTGTCTTCATGGTAGAATATGTATGCCGGGTAGAATAAGAATATTTCAGAAAAGAGCGCTGACTCAAAGATGTAGATCTCTTGGTTAAGATGACACTTTTGAAGTTTAAATGATAACAGGTATACATTAACGCAAATCATCAGGGCGTGTACTTGTAACCTCGACAGTTGAAAAGTTTTAATGTCTCTATTGCATGTAATGCTAATCTAAAAAATTAATCGTTCAAACTGGAGCCATTATTAGGGTGAGGTTGTCAACCCTAAATTGCATTGCTGAGCTGTGTTAAAAATATTGCATCGAAGCAAGGACGTTATTCTAACCATAAGTAGATCATCCTTGAGTCGAAGTTAGTCTTACGCAACTAGCCCCACGCGTTAAAAATGGGATAAATGTGAGACTTGCAGCACGGTTTTAATTGTAAACTGTGGTAGCCTTTAATTCGTAATCCGCAATACAAAGTTTGAATTTCAGGATGTATTCCCTCCCAGAAGTTCAATCTGATATCATTGAGCTACTTTAATTCTTTGATGCTTGAGGTTCGGGTTTGATGATTCAGAGAAATTTTAAGTGACTTAAGTTCTAAGTAGTAGACTTGATGTGTTTAATATGTACTTTATTGGATAATGCGATAGAATAGTGTGATTGGTTGTGCTGCGTGGCGGAATTTAAACTGAGAAAGTTTAAATCCAAGTAGCCAAATGGAAGTTAGTTAGTCACCGTATATATTGTAATCATACGTGATTCATAGACTTTGTTAAATGAATATAAATAGGAGATACCCTAGAAGCTTGTTTATTTCTGCATGGTAATTACCGAGTTCTCATCAACTTTGTTTTGATTTTGCGGTTAGCCTTATTCGACTATGGGTAAAAGAAACCCAGTTTCCGCGGTGAGTGGTCTTCCGCGGTGGCTGTCCCAGACTCAAGGATGTTTTTCTGCAGCTTTTGCATTTGGGAGGATGAGACGTGTAGAGAGATATGTGGTGCGTTGCAGCGGATGACAAGGAAGGGGAAATCCTCCAAATGACTTATGACTCAATGCCCTTCTCACTGTGTTTTCCTATGCACGCAGTATTGCCTGTGCTTTCCAAATAAAAGTATATCCTACCATTGGTTGTGATACTATTGCGAGTTTTCCTTTAAGATTATCATAGGTCCCCGTACCGTTCAATCAAAAATGCAATTTCTTCTTGTTTAAAAGTTGTTCTGCAACACGACGTTCATACTCACGTACTGTTGCTGGAAAATGTTAGAGAAGCCAGCTTCCGACCAAAGACACGTTTCGTGGACGACGTGGCTTCATCCCAAGATACCCAAGACTGTCCAGATAGACATCACTGGCGGAGAACAAAAAACGTAAGTATCTCTAATCTAGACGTATGCGTTGCAAAATTGTAGACTTGGGTTTCCTCCGATCTCACTTGCGCCTCCTAGTAAGATACTGGCCCAATTATCCTCTTCCAATCTGATGCTGAATTGTTTGGAGCATCTCCATAACTCTCCTTGTACGTAAGTAGCGAGGAAAATGTATAAACGGCATCTAGGAAGACTAGCCATTTAAAGATTTTGACGGTTTTTTCAGTATGGGTGAGAAATGACGACGTGAGTCGGGCGCCTCCCCACTGGCTTGTATTTGCACTACACCGACCTTATTAAAGTTGGAAAATATCTTACTACGTTGCCGATGACGTCATTTTGGAAAGTTACCTTAAAGATTGCGCGCCCCCTATGCAGTCATAATAGCTTGGTGGAGACGCGAAGGCACTCGTATGCAGGTGTGGAAGGCGGTGGAGTGGTTGGTGGTACAGTTAGCAGTTTTCTCTTAGAAAATGTCGGAAAAGAGTAGCAACGGTGGGATTAAAGTCTATGCAAAGGATCAGAAGCATAGTCTGAAATTAGTCAAGTATGACCCGGAATTTTGGACGAAGTTGGCTACAAATGTATACTGTCATGAGTCTCAGAATTGTAACAGCGCGAGGAACGGTTTTCATCGCAAGAAAAAATCTAATCCGTTCCTCAAACTGAAGGGTTTCAAATGGAAAAAAAATCAGAATACACTCGAAAGTAACATAGTGTTGAGTCGTAGCTTCAATTGTCTCAACAAAGACTATGGGTGTCCGGTGACGGGAGATGTGGAGTCCCTCTCAAGTCACCTCAAGACCTGCGGATTCGATCCAAAGTACTCTTGCGTCATTACGAATTGCACTATCAGTCGCACATCCTCCTATTTGCTAGTTAAACACCTGGCTGAGTGTCATCGAGTGCCTGTCCACATCCTAGACGGTCCTGACCCGGACATTACGGCTCATTTTCAGTTGGCAGTTCCCAAGAGTATTACTAACTGTCAGACGGTGGTGGCCATTTTAGTTAGTCGTAACTCTCCGCTACTGTTGACCATGGAAATCCTTCAACCTTACGTGAACTTCTGGTTGTCGGATCTGGAGAAAACGTTTGTAGACAGGAGGCTAAAGATGAAGCTCACGCTGTTGTCTTCGAATAGCGTGCGTTATCCGAATGAATCTTGGGTAGAAAGTCCCATTCCGTTTGACGAAATGAAGCCATTTTTGAAATATTCGGACGGGTGGAGCTATCAGTTGAATATTGTCGACTTCTGCGTCCGATTTCTCAACTATGAGTGTCAGCCCGAGTGCTTCGCTTTGAGAATTGAGATGTCCTGACATCAATGGAGCTTATTTAATCTATGCATGTGTGAAAAGGACATGTGTTTATAGGAGAATACGATTTTTGTTTTGTGGTATTCAAATTTACTAATTACATATAACTGATCCAACTTTGAAGGAATAATTGTGAGGAAGTGAAGGAGGCAATCTTACGAGCTCGATATGCCATCAGCACCTGTAGATCCAACTACAGCCTGTGGACCAAAGAGGACATTCAGTTGGAGATTTACGAGGTTCAGAATGATATGAAGGAACTTCTGGAGGCAACTTTGAACGGTGATCTTGGAGCTGTGAAGGAGAAGGTTGGAGAGGTCACGGAAGAGCAAATACTGCTATTTAAGGATAGCAAAGGTGTGGGAAATTGAGTTTAATTACTTGGTCAAACTCTATGGACTGGGAGGCTCGAGTGTAAAATTTACGCTAATGTGTAATCAAACATGGTGATATACCTGCAGGACGGTCACTGCTTCATATTGCATCTCGCCTGGAGTATGTGGACATTGTTGAGCTTTTCTTGAACGTCGGTAAATCACCGTTTGAAGTTACCTTGTCGTACTACTATCACAGGATGAGTTAATGAGAAAATACACTATTGTTTATTTCCCTTTGAAGGTATTTCACTGAGCGATGAAGACGGTTTCAAAGGAATGACAGTCCTGGACTACGCTGCCTCAGTTGGGAACCTTCCGTTAATTGATCTGTTGCTATCACATGGTGCTAATGTAAATGCAAATACCAGTAAAATCAGAACTGCCTTACATTGGGCCGTAAGTAGTGGCAAGTTATCTTGTGTGGAGAGACTGGTCGGTGCTGGAGCCTGTCAATCCATGTCCGGGGAACCTGAGAGCTTGACTCCCATGCTACTAGCCACTGCTCTGGGCCTGGTTGACATTGTCAGATTTTTGCTTCGCAACGGTGCTGATCCTCATGGAGTGCAAGTATATTCTGTTTGTGATTTTGAAAATGAATTTGAATAAATTGAAAGATTTTGACCCAATTTGATATATTTATTATAAATTTTTAAGCTCAACTCCTTGGACTCGGCTCTTCATATTGCTGTGGAAGTGGGAAGCGCGGAATGCGTAGTATTGTTAGCTGAAAGTGGTTTGTCGATGCACCAGCGAAATGCTGCAGGAGAGACGGCTCTGCATGTTGCGAAAACGTCTGATTTAGCATCTATCCTCATTGAACGAGGGGCTGATGTGGATGCAATGGACGTCGATGGAAGAACTCCCATGTACTCAGCTGTGCAACAAGGTGAACTACGCAAAATTGTTAATCAATGCTATCACTTCTGTGATAGTTGCTCTCGCATGTTATACGTCTTAAATTTCTGCAGGAGAAGTGACAAAAGTGGAGATTTTAGTGAGAAATGGCGGAAACATAAACACTCAGGACAAAAATGGAGATACTCCCTTGCATTTTGGCGCCGCATGTGGAACATCACGGATGTTAAGGTTTCTCCTCAACCACGGTGCTAATGTGACAATACAGTAAGTTTTTCACTTACAGCCTTCGTCGCCTTGAAATGTTGTGTAGTATTCAAATTTCGGCCGCAGAAATGATGATGGAGTAAGTGCGTTCAATTCCCTGAAGAGCAAAGTTCCACACATTATGGAACATGTGAAGGACAGTTTGGATTTTGGTGTCACCATTACTCGTAGTGACCCTTTGGAACGCGACTGTGTCCTTGTACTCGATTTCAGGTATTCAGATACTAAGCACATAAATTTAACACTAAAGTTGCTACTAGTAGTAGTAGTAACGAAATTCTGTCTATACTATAGCTACGTCGGAATGATTCCACCGCCACTTCCGGAGAACCGTCATTCAAAATTGCTAAGTAAAGCACCAAGTTATGCGAGTCAATTGCTGGAAGGGACGCAGTATCTTAGAAATGAAACAGACTTCATCAAGAGCGTCGCTGACAGCAAGCATAAGCTAATCTTGACGCACCCTCTGCTGGAGACATTTTTGACACTGAAATGGCAGCGGGCCCATAAAGTTTTTTATACGAATTTTGGATTTTATGTAAGTGTATAGGTCTTTGGCAAAAGCATAAATTTCGCACGTTTGTGTGTACTAAGTTTTTCCACCGTTTCTAGTTCACAGTGGCTTTAGTGTATACAGTTTTGACGATGGAGACCTACATGAAACTTTGCCCGCGGACTTCAAATGCAAATAAAGTCCCAGAACGGTTTTTTCGACAACCCTGGAGCTGGGGAGCTCTGCCCGGACAGTCCCCTAGAGTAACTCCAGTGTATAAACTCGGGTACGGCATACTAAAAACAATTCCAGCTGTTTGAGAAATTTTACGCCTAGTCCTTATTTTTCAGTCCTCAGTGTCGAGTTGAATGGCAGACTGCCGCAGCCTGGTATCTATTAGTTGTTACCACCGCGTTTGCACTAGTGAAGGAGGTGGTAAAGCTGGGACAGTCGTGGAGGCAGTATGTAGTATCAGTCGAAAATTGGGGACAGATTGTGTTCTTGGTTTGTATCATACTTACTCTGTACCCGTCGAATATCTTTCGGCCCTGTGACTGTAGCAGTGTCCGCACTTGGCATTATTCTGGTGCTGCTGTGAGTAAAACTGTCTGTATTGATGCGAAGATATTTAAAAATGAGAAATGTTGCACCTGTTATTTTGGCCTAGGCGGGAATACTCATTGCGTGGACTATGCTTCTGATCAGAATCGGAAAGTTTCCCAAGTTTGGAATTTACGTCCACATGCTGGGAAGGGTAAGCAAGGAGTGAACGGATTTCCCATTGAAAATTCCTTGAGTACCTACAGATTTGTCGTATGTTTTTTCTGTACTTCACAGGTTCTTACGAACTTTGGAAGATTTACCGTTGTGTACGTTATAATTTTGAACGCTTTTGCGCTCGCTTTTTGTGTAGTTCTTCCCCAGGCAAGTGAAATACTTGTTCAAGTTGTATTTGATTCTCTTTCTGGTGTGATGAGGTTCAAAAATCAGTTTACAACTTGTTCCATGTTACTTGTTTATTCCTACTCTTAGGAGCCGGCATTTGCATCATATTTGCAAGCACTATTGAAGATATTTACCATGATGGTGGGGGAACTCGGCTATGACGAGATGTTCTACGATTCGGATGCAATGGATAAGATGACATCAAATACAAATGGACCATCGCCTTACTTCAGTTTCGGAGCGAATGCCAAAGAGTTACTTTATCCACTTCAGACCCATCTTCTCTACTGTGTTTTTGTTGCCGTGATCAGCATTTCTTTGATGAATCTTCTTGTGGGTGAGTCCGCAAGTTTTAAATCTGGGTGGTAAATATTAACTTGTGTAAATATTATGTTGATTCGTATATTTCAGCATTAGCCGTGAGTGACATTCAGGTTAGGCACCCTCATAAAATCCGTACAATCGTATTAAAACAGGAAAATATGCTGCAACTTGTGTAAATTCTTACCGATTTAAATTAGAAAATAGAAAAAGAAGCTATGGTAAACCGACTCTGCAGGCTGACGTGGTCCATCAGTTTTTTCGAGAGTTTTCTGTGCTCTAAACTTGTGCGACAGATTCTACCCACCTATCTGTATGCCCACTTGAAGACCACATTTTTACTTCAACCGGCTACGTCGAGGTTAGCTCCATTCAAACGTACCACTGACGTTGCGTAATCTATTTCAAGTTCTGATTTTTACAGGTGCAAGTTCATTATACGGCCGAACAGCCCTGAGGATCGTTCAATTCCTAGTGAGTTGAAAGCAAAACTCGTCGAAATTGCATGTTCAAATGAGGAGAAACTAAAGTTACAGAATGGTCAAGAGATTTCCAGCACAAGTAGAAGAGCTAATACACGAAAATTGGAAGAAAAACTGAATGAAATACGGACCCAGATTTCAACTTTCCTGGAAATTCTCGGTGATCAGAGTGAGCAGGCTCATGATGGAAGTGGTGAAACAACCAAATGATTTAAACATGTCATGTTGTTATATATTCAAATGATTGGAATCTGTTTCAATTCGGTACTCTTGCTGAGCTCGAATGCTCTATTCAGTTGTGTAAGTTTTTTGCCTTGAAGATAGTTTTAGAACGATCAGATTCTCCCCTCTTGCTCAGATCAAAAGGTTACCAGCTCCGCCGGGAGTTCCACTACAGTTGCTATTTGTGTTATTAGTAGAGTTAGTGCCGTTATCGCTTCGTTGGCTCTCAGCTTGAGTTCGTGATAGCGACAGAGGAGGTATTCTTCCTAATGCTTCCCAAACTGGTTCCATTGGGATCCCCAGGTTGTCCATTTCCATTAGTATTCTTTGGACATACATTTGAATTCTTTCCCTCACTTCTCCCATCATGCAGTTCCGTACGTGTCTCCTAAAAGCTTCCCTTTGCTCCGCCGAAACGCAGCAGCTACAAGATTGATTTGAATTATTATTTTCTGAGTTTGCTGGACATCGGAATGAATCATTCGCGTTGCTGTTATCAGTGCTCGGTCCGCGACGTTGCTCATACGATGCAGTCGGTCCCGAAGAATGACGTGATGATGAACTTGTGTTGTTTGTGCGTTGAGATTTGGGGGCATCTTGAGATTGTCCTTGTCTAGAAGTATGCTCTGAGTTTCCGGACATGTAGGTGCTAATTGGTGTCGAAGTCGGTCGTGGGATTAAAGATGGTGGAAATGTCTTATTTGATCCGTACCTCAGGCCTGGTTCGGGTGCCTGAAGTTCTGAACGTGATGACCCGGCGCGTTGCCGAGCCTCAGGAGCGTACGGAGTGGATGGCGGAGCTGGCGGTTGCCCTGAGATGTTGTTTGTAGTGAACGTAGAATAAGGTGTTCGTAGAGTATAATCATGTTGGCGCTGATCTGTAGTGGAGCCTGTTGATTGCAGTGACGAGCGTGGAACCAGGGACGTTCTTGGAGTTGGGTGGCTTGGACAGCAACTACTGCCGATAGTATTCGCTATTGGTTGAATGTACGTATTGCCTGACACAGTATTTGATCTTGAATCCGTAAAAGAGGAATTGGAGTGTGCAGGGTCATCCCGTGGGACAACGTGTAATGAGTTTTCTATCGACGTCGAATGGGCGAATGCAAGAGTATTCGGTGGCGCTAGAGGTTGTGGTCGCGTATGGTCAGAATTCTGTGGAGATGCTCCTGATCCGATTGGAGTTGACGATCTCAAATGGTTCGTCGTTGCGGATGATGGTGACCCTGTTGATTCGTAGGGAGGTGGTTGTCCAGAGTAAAATGTATTTGGTGCATTCCCATATCTGGAGATAGAAGAGATCGTGTTGTCGTTGAAAGTCCTGTCGTCCCTATTCGTTTGCGAGGATGACCTCCCATCTGTACGTCTCCCGCTAGCCGTCCTAGGACTAAACTCTCCTCCAGCTTGCCCGGATGGTCGAGTTACGGAAGTGGACGTGGATGATGGATTGTAGTAAACTGGCGGAAAATCCGGGTTGTTTCGAAGGTGATGTTCAGGTCCGTCTGTTTGTTGGCGGTTATCACTTCGTTTGCCCCAGTTAGGATGGGCGGCAGATGAGGCACCATAGCAGTTTGGATTATGGCCTAGCATTAAAAAACAAATTTCGAGGATAACTGGCAATTCGGGTGACTGCATAGATTTCCACACTTACTTTCATGACGGTATTGTTTGAGACCTCTTGAAACTGGATCAGATGCAAGGGATGGATGAGTTTGATACGGAACAGATTGTGAGGTATATTGGTGAGCGTGGTGAGTATATTTGGGACCGTTGTTATAGCTGAGCAGGTTTCCTTCGGAAGATTGAATATTAAAACGGGATCACATGCACCAGATCACCTCATTGTGATGTACTACCATATTGCAATTGGATAGAGGAGTCTCCGGAGAAGCCATTCACATGAGATGACAAAAGAGGCGTAGCCATCGGTTTAGCATTTGAAGTTTGTTTTACACTTTCGAAATCTGTGGCACCAGACCAGGTAGCCGGAGAACCTGCACATAAAATCCACAAATAAAAGATACACAGTCAGAGTAATTAAGCATCTGAACATGAGACCATGCCCTCGTTTGATCTCGGAGAAATGCTTGTGGAGAAACCACGAGATTCCGTGCAGCAGACTGAATGGCCAAATGGTACAGGTCGCGTGTGCATGTATTCCTCCTGCCGGTGCTGGTTGTCGTACCAGCTGGGCAAAGTCCCTATGGAAATTGATGAACTTCTTTAATGTTTTTCTCGCCTCATCCGAAATCAGGAGTGAACTCCAGTTTTACCACGCGCCGAACTGCCGGTGGCATCTAGGGCTTGACCAGAGAGACTGGACGGTGCATTTATATGTTGGCGGTTGGTCTCTTTGTTTATTCCTGTCGCTGTTCCAATTTAAAGCCCTTAAATGTGTGATACATTCTGGAATATTCATGGAATAAAAATATATGGGCATGTAACTCCACTTAAAATTAGCAGGCTCACCGATATTTGGTCTCGGGGCAGGTTTATCATCAGGAGGTGAAATATAACCTTGGTTAGGCGATTTTGGAGTTGTGTTAGGTCCGAATGACTCTTCGGTATCCCAGAAGATCTCGAAAGCTGCATTTTGGAGGCTAAGATTGAAACGACCTCTACGCTGACGCTGAGTCATGAGTATCCAGTGGGACCCTATGAGGCTTGACGGCAGAGCCCTGAAGTTGTCATTTTCTTTGAGTATTTAGTTTGGCAGAGCATTTTCATTCTACCTGTTTATGTTTCAAAATGTCAAGGTATACTTCAATTTCTAACCCAAGTTCCGAATATGTAATCTTCCTTTATTACTAACAGGTGTGACTGTCATTAATTTACCACACTGGGTCTTCAACAATGAGTTCAAGAATAACGATCTGTACAAAAATTTGTAACAATTGTGATTATAGTGAATCCTAGCCACCGAATTATTTTTAATACTAATTACTAGAGTTAGAGTATGAAATCACAGATGTTGAACAATTCATATACCGGTCATCGGTGGGTATGGTTTATTGTGCCAATGTCCAATCCAATGCTCCTGACGATATTTAGATGAATTGAGGGATTTTAGGTGAGTTTTTAGGGAAGAGATGTAATTTCTATCCGTGGATTATGGATATAGAATAGGATTTTGGTGGATGGTGGATGTAGGGGTAGGGAATGGGGTGGGGATGGGGGGAAGGTTACGACTACGAGTATAGTTAATATAATAAAAAGGAATAATACGATAAAGAATTTTCAATTTGTGGATCGTACTACGAAGAATCATATGTAGCCATGTCAATTATTGTTTGCAGTAAACTATAGTTGCTAGCTAGCTACTGTTTGCGTTTGCTACGTATGAATTTTGAATCAAAATTCATACGTAGCAAACGTATTCATACAACAATTCATACGTATTTTGATGATTGATGATTAATGCGGTGTTGGTGTCCCACAGACAGTGACAGTACTATTGCCATTTAGGTAAAATACATTTTAAATCTCATTCAACAGTAGGTTGGAAACACGAAAGTCCACCACAAAAGCCAAAATTAATGGTGAGGGGGCACCCGGGTTTGAACCGGGGACCTCTCGATCTGCAGTCGAATGCTCTACCACTGAGCTATACCCCCCTCACGTCACGTAGTGGGCAAATCAGATTTACTTATACGCAGTCACAAACTGACTGTGCGACTTTTTCATATTCCCTCGCCCAACTGACTTCTCTCGGCAGTTCAAGTGGGCGGTGGTCCGTCGTAGCCTTAGTACTCCATACATAATGACTGAGCAAAGCTGTAGCAGACTGCAAATAATTCATCGGTACAGAATTTGATTTGGCAACGAATGGCATGTTCATTTTACCATTGTCACATATGTCTTATCAACCGGAACTCGTTATGGAATCGTAATAGTAATAGCTATGATGTATATAGTTACACCTATGCATTTACAGCAATAAATCATCGAATAAAGTATATACACAAACAGCCAGCACTACAAAGTTACCAAGTTTCTGCAGCATAATTTGATGCTAGAGAGTTTTTTTACAGGACTTCACGATACCAATATGTGCAGTATCGTTTGGTTATGTTATACGACTCTGTCTCGCACTTCATCGATCACCCAACGCTAGAACGTGTAGCTGTCATCTTAGATGTGACCTCATGCCTCTAAAAAGTCTTCATTTTTATAAGACAGGTGTGCTATCAGTTCCAACACTCAGAAATAACGGATCTACAGCGTTTCGTACAACGTCACATCTAAGGTTTGTACCAACTCTGTTCCGGCACTTGTTTGCAAAAACATCCTGATCAAATGTTAAGATAATTGTGTCAAAGCATAGCCAGTAACGTCCCATTTTCAAACGCACATTTTAAATTAGTCCAATGCCTACTCTAACGAGATAACCGCAGGTAAGTGTTGTGAAATGAGTTCTTATCGCAAAACACTTGGCTGCTTACTCTAAACTGAATTAACTGATTGAATGGCGAAGATAAATGCGACAATGATTGACAAATTTGAGCAAATCCTTCATCAATTCCAGGCCATTCCAGTTAGTTCAGAGTATGAGCTAGGATTCGCAAGATGTTTTCCATATTATTTAAAATAAATCTTCTTCTACTAGCTCTCGCCGTTCTCCGTTGTAAGGGTTCCATCCGCGGTGGCCTTCGCATCAAAGGAGTTCCAAAAAGCTTTTTCGATGGGCCAGGTCCATTTGCGGATACTTTTGTGACCATTAGAAATGGAACGCTTCGAGGGAAAACGGGAACGACTATTAGTCAGACGACGATGTACACCTACCAGTCTATTCCATACGCCAAGGCACCAGTAGGAGATCTCCGATTCCGAGTGCGGGAGCAAGGCACATATTCATCACGATTATGTTTTAAAGCCATATTGGAGTAAGTACTAAAAACATATTGTACTTATACAGCCCCCGCAGCCTTATGAGAATGCTTGGGGCGACGCTATCCGGGATGCTACGAGATTTCCGCCGTCATGCCCTCAATACGACCCTGCTCTGCAACCTTCTTCCGAAGATTGTCTGTTTTTAAATGTTTACACGACAAAGGTACCGCTTCTTCTACTAAATACAATTTAAATAATTTCTTGTGGCAACACTTCCATGATTCCTTTTGCTACTTGAAGGCTTCCAATGACACGCAAGCAGACTTGCCAGTGATGGTTTTCTTCCATGGTGGTGGATTTACGAGCGGGGAATCCACCTACTACAGTGGAGCGAAGTTGCTCATTAATGGCGGCGTTGTCGTCGTCGTACACTACCGCCTCGGAGCTTTCGGTAAATGGATATACTTTAAAATCGCGATACTTCTATAAATTAATCTGAGTCGTGGGTGCAGGATTCCTGAGTACCAATGACGAAGTATCACCTGGAAATTACGGACTCAAGGATCAGGTTCAGGCTCTACGTTGGGTTCAGGAAAATATTCAGGCCTTTGGGGGTGACCCTAACAACGTGACTATTCTGGGAGAGAGCGCTGGCGGCGCCAGTGTCATCTATCATCTTATATCCCCACTTTCTAAAGGTGAGGGAAAGAGTTCAATCATAGCGTTTTGAAATCCCTATTAAAATATCAAGTTAATTATAGGACTATTCCACAAGGCTATCGCGCAGAGTGGTTCAGCAATAAGTGAATGGGCTCTCCATAGGAAACCCTTCGAGTCAGCCCAGAAGCTTGCCCGTCTCATGGGATGCCCAAGTTCTACAAGTGCCGAAATTGTCACGTGCTTGAGAGCTCAGTCTTGGCAGAACATAACTGAAGTTTCACAAAAATACGAGGTAAATTAGACTGCCAAGGGGTAGCTTGTGGTGACAAATTCAGTAGGATTTTATATGATGGATATTAATACTCAGGATGAAGCATACGGGAATTTCGATCTCGGCCTAGATTTTGTAACACCTGTTATTGAGCCCGACTTGCCTGGTGCGCTGATTACGGACGATCCTATGGTATTGTTGAAAGAAGGTGAAATAGCAGATGTTCCTCTGCTACTCGGAACAACCCTTCACGAAGGCTCTTACGTCCTCGGTCTCGTTTACCAAGCGAAACTTGGACCTGAAGATTTGGTCAGCGACCCGGTGTGGATGCGGGACGAACTGATCCCATCTCTTCTTCAAACATTCGGTACCTCCCAGAGAGCCAGTCAGTCACTTTCCGAGGCTATAGCACTAGCATTCATGCCTGGATTTACGAGAGAAAATTTCACCGAGATAATGCCTCACATCGTGGACGTAAGTACTAGACCAGTGATTATATGCAAGTAGAACCGGTGAACTATAAGATACTGAGCGACAAAATGCCTCACGCAGATGATGGGAGTCTTCTTCATGAAGGCAGGAGTTTTGCGAACTGCTGACATCCTGAGCCGAAGACTATCCAATGTGTACCTGTACTCTTTGGAGGAATTTAGTAATAACAGCATGTGGACCTGGCTATTTCTTGGAGAGGCCGCACCTCCGATCACACCAGGTAAACTGTCCTCATGGTATTCTTGCGAGGAACTTGAATTTCTGTATTTCATGACCATGGAAAGGGATTATTAATATTCAATCAATTGGCCTCACCCACTCATAAGGATTATTAATTTTTAAATGCAGGAATTACTCATGCGGATGACCTCATGTACTTATTCAACATGCCTGTGCTTCCCTCTCCAACTGACACAGCCTTTTCCAAAATCATGAGTGGTCTCTGGTCCAATTTCGCATTTACTGGGTAATGATTGTTTTTGACGTAACAGGTTGCTTTGATTTTAACATACTAAGCATGTCACTAATGATTTCAGAAACCCCACTCCTCAACCGTCGGAGTCTTACCCGTCGTGGCCAACATACACGGTTAAGGATCAGCAGTTTATGCGCCTAAACATTACATCCAGGGTTTCAACCGCATTCACATCTGCCTGGAGACCAAGAGGGTTCACAGCAGCGTAAGTTCACTACTACCGTCATTCACGAACAAGATAGGAAATCAATAAATCGAAAATTCACACTAAAATTACTGGACCTACACTTATACTGCTGCACATTTATTACGGGAACAATGCTTTCTATTGTCACAACCATTACAATAACTTATATCCCATTTGATTTACATCTTACATAGGCTTGTCGAAGCATTGTGAGGATTTATTTAGGATATTGAAAGAAAATACTGGACAATATTACACTCACAGGAAAGAAAGACATTTTCTAGAAAACTGATTCACTACATCAGTGCAGTGAAAACAATTAAAACTATTGAAATAAAGTACAGGTGAGCTCAGGAGAATGTGCAAATCGGCTCATTCGAAGAGGAAAAGCACACTGATTACGAAGTTCATACGCAGAATATAAAGTACATACGTCGTTTAAGATTCTGAAGCAGTACAACAATCTTGATCAAAGTTCATCAGATGATATTGTCGAATTTAATCGATACCTGTTCGATGAATATTTTCCTAAATAAATATATTCTTGCACCACCTACTCTCCACCTTCCTTCTGGTGTGCGTAATCCAGAAACTTTTTAGTTTCCGATTCGCGGAATTCTCGCCGTTCTGATTTTGTCAATCCTTGGGGATTCCTAGAAATTTAGCATAGAAATTATAGTACAGAAAGGAAAAGTATCACATAACCTAAGATCCTGAAAATTACTAACCTAAAATAAAAGTTCTGCTGTACTTTCGGCCAAGGATCATAACCTTCTAGAGGGCCCGGCTCCCATTCCTCATCCTCCTCTTCGACATTTTTGGAACTATCCACAGTGCTATTGATACGCTCTCCGATTTCAGCCATCTCTTTGCAGATAGTACGTCTTCCATGTGCTGTCATTAACTTCCCACCCAGGATGCCTGTCTTAGGTGTGGCTGTTTTACATCCTTACCAAGAAAATATTTATTTACATAAGTTAGTAAGCAAAATCCGACACACGGTGAGATGTTCAAAATAATTAAGCAGCCTACCTTTGAATCCATGCAGAACTTCCAACTGCTCGTTTCGGTTCGGGCAAAACATCCGATGATTTAACATGTCAAGCTCTGGCATATGATGCAACGCTGGGACATAGGGACAGCATACCATTTTAATGGTCGGTTTACCATTGGCCAATGCTTTCAGGTAATTATGGCGACATTTGACAAGGTGCTGCGCAAACTTCTCCTTTCTGCAAACATGATGCACTATTAATTCAAAACTAACTAGACAATTCACTCGAAGGTGTGTTCCTTCTTACATACATTATTTGGTGCGACCGTTGATAAGGGCAGTAAAACAACTTTTCTCCTGAAACTAAGCCGAATTTTTGGTTGATGTCTTCAGGTTTGACTTCTTCCATCCCAGAAGCGACCAGTTCTGAGCAGCTAATCACAAAGCCATTTTCGTCCGTAGTGTATAACTGCCTCTGACATGCGGAATGTCCCACTGCCATTACTGCGTACGTTGTGGACGAATTACCTTGCCCACGTGTTTTATATAAGCTTCCTTTACCGAACGTACCAACCCTGAAACAGTCCTATGTGTCTACCTTGTTCTTAATTGTCGATTGCTTGACAATTAATTGCTAAAATAGAAACTGAAAGAGGTGTACGCAGTTATTACTGCTACAAGCAGCCACTGAAAATATGTTAAGCGAAAATTAAAAACAGTAGTCTACTCCATACAACAGACATTTTCAAAAGATTCGGAGCACCATCTCTCAGACCCTTGATATATGCAGTATGGATGGACATGGACGTCTCCCTGCCTGAGTGCGCCGCAGTCACAGCGAACGTGAGGATTTCGTACTGAGGATAAATTTGGCCCCTAATTTGGTTCGCGCACTTTTGTGACCATATTTGTCGTCGAAGCCCAGGTTTAGCGTTCGACTTTGCGTTTAGTTTTGGGTTGTGTTTTAGTGGAAATATTAATCTTTATGGATTCATACATGTTTATAATTGTGAATAATTAGCCAGCACACAAAATTACACTGGGGAGGAAATATGTGGGTGTGGAATATGAGCGGCACTTCCAGAAACGTCAACAGCGATTACACAGCAAGTTTTGTGTCTGAGGCTTTTAAGAATTGATTGAGTTGCTTTGTCGACACGATTCACTTCTGACTGACTACATCAAAATTTCAAATTATAATTATGTTGTTTCACCTCCTGGTTAACAGTCTGTAAATGAAATGCATGTAAAGGCGAGGAAGTCATTGGTGCTTTCTGTGCAACGTGTGAGTGAAGCAATTACCGGTGATTTCTCTAATCGACTGCTTGTGTGGTTTCTATTCACTCAGTGCTACATACAAGGTCAGTCAAGCTAACTTTTTTTCAAAGTTTGAACAAACCAGCAAACCGACTTTTTTGGAGCATTTGGTATCATCCCTGCTGCGACGTGATTCATGGTGTGTTAAGGCTGTATAGGACGATGACTAACATCGAATTTTTAGAGTAATACGTTGAATTCTAATTCAGTCAATTGAGGTCACCAATTAGGCCTTCTGATCACCTAATGTCAGTGCCAATCCCTCCGGATCGGCACTGACATTAGGTGGCACTAGTGACAACCCATCGTTCGTTGCTGAGAACCAGGTTGGAATAATTACCTGCGAACAGTGTTTTGTGTATTTACACGATGTGGGTCGCAAACTGTGAGCAGTTTTCAGAATAGCATGACATCGGCAGTTGCTTAATCCGCTTTATAACAAACTTTAAATTTTTTAATTTATTGCAAATTTCATAACGTATCATAGCACATGAAGTTGACTGGACCTCAGCGTATTGTTTCTGTTGCATTGACTTATCCTGCACGATTTGGAAACGAGTCGAATTCTTTATGCTTTAATGATTTGTTTGCCAATATTTTTTCCATCCAGGAGATCAATGAAGGCTTGTGGCATTGTTTCGAAACCGTCCGACACGGTTTCGTGGACCTTGATTTTACCCTTGAAAAATTAAGTAATTCATAAGCGTACATTTTTTGTTGTATATTTTTCCTGCCATTGAGATGAGATGGTTAATATTTCTCTTCGACTTACATCCACAATCCAATCACGCATCTGGTTGAGTCCATCTATCCATTCATTCAGCCATCGGTAGACCACAAATCCCTCCATGCGAATATTTTTGTAAATAAGGGAAAAGTAGTCCATTGGAACTGGAAAAGACGTATACGAAATATTGAAATTTGAACGTTAATCCCAAATTATGTGGCTATTCATTTAGACTTTTTTTCTATAATCTACCGAGAGGAGGACCCCGCTTCTCATTGTTGTAAGTGGCTATTGCTCCGCAAACTGCAATTCGACCGAAAGGCCTCATGTGATGCAGTACATTACAGGCAAACTCTCCGCCAACCTGATTTTGACCACGAATTTACGAAGTTAGACTTTGTTAACATTGTAGCTAATAAAGTAAGAGATTTAGGATTTTACGTTATCAAAGTAGCAATTAATTCCTTTAGGTGCAACTTGTTTGAAAACCTCGCGGGGTTTGACAGTCTTATAATTGAAGACATGATCAAACTTGAGGTCGTTCTTCATCCATTCAAGTTTCTCGTCACTTCCGGCAAATGCAATCACTGTACAGCCTGCGCATAGGTAAAATATAATTGTAACTGTTACTATAGCACTGTAAAAAACATTATTTACTTTGATTAATGACATTTACCTTTGAGCTTTCCAATTTGACCAACTAGACTTCCAACTGCTCCGGCAGCAGAGGATACGACCAAAACATCTCCAGCTTTAGGCTCACAAACCCGCGTCAGCCCAAAGTAAGCAGTGTTTCTGAGTTTAGGCGTTCCCAAATTCCCAATATAAATTTGCTGTTTGTTTCGAACCCAAGGAACTGTACAACTTTTCAAAATCCAGAGACTAACCCTGGCATTCCTACGGCTCCCAAAGCATATGAATCTGGCAGACCTTTCATATCAGGAAGCATGTGTAAATTCTGGGGCTCAAAATTTCCTGGCTTGTACACTGTGCTGTCTCTCCATCCAAAATTTCCAACAACTTGACTTCCTTCAGGATAGTCTGGATTTCGGCTCTCTACAACTCTGTCGCAGATATTTTCAAATTTTCTCATTTAAACAGCCGTCATAATTCGAGCTCCCTCAAGCTCCGACAAAATGTGGTGTAGAACAGAAAAATAAACTTATGAACCTTGCCACTTGTGATCCAATGATAGTATCCCCAGGCTTCAAAGAATTCAAGTAGGCTCTCATGTAGGGATCCACCGTAAGCCATTCCGCCTTTGTCAAAATTTCTGGAAGGAAAGTTCCCAAGTAGCAAGCGATCATGTGCCACAAATGTGGAAGTTATTAGTGTTGTACAAATATTTTGCTTAAATGCATACCTCCTTCATTAAGAGCAACAGGCAAATTTTCTTCCACCAACTTAAAGTCAGTCAGTTTCGGTTTTCCCTGTGGATATTTCTCAAGCACGAATTTTCGTGCCACTCGGGCGAGACGGCTCATGATGATTTAGCAGGATGGGAGAGACTTTACTTCGTGTGTTGTATGCTTGCTAGAAGTGGAGCACTGAATTGAGCGGCTGAATGGAGCCGCTTTAAGTATGTATGTGACGACAAGGTGGTCAAGTAGTATGTTCGTGTTCCTGGACTTTAGCACATGAAGTTACTATTACACACTTCACAAGCATAAGCACTCCAAAGGCGACCTTGATTTTGTTGACGAAGACAATTTTACTAAACTGGGTGGGAAAAAATTATGTATGATGGCATATTAGAAGTTCCCGGTAAATTAATTTGAGTTGGATGATATACAGGGTGTCTCAAAATGATATGTCACATTTTTTTTTCAATCTAGCTTCTGAACCCCTTGCCGGAGATCAATGATTTTGGCACCAATCGAGTCCTGAGGCTTTGAGAATTCAGGTCGGTCCATTGGTTCCTGAGATATCGGAGTGGGATGAAATAACAAGGTATTTTAACCTTACCGTAAATGGGACACTTCTTCACGTAATTCGGACACTTGAACAGGCATGTGCAATAGCGCGTTTAAAAGCGCTTTAACTGTCGCTTCAGGCTAGGTACATCAATATTCGTCCTACCCGAAGTCCCAAATTTATCCCCCGGTCCTTCGCCTTCCGTAAAGCCAACACATAGCAACAAAAAATTCTTAGCTTAGTTAAAAATAAAAAAATTACAAGTTTGTAAAATTTCAATTTCAAATTTTAAAAAAATTGAAAATCTTTTAACGAAGCTCACCATCAGTTGCTAAATAATACTGTGCGTACCATGCCATACCCTATAATACCGCTATCACGAATATGTTATTATTACTTGCATCCTTGCAAGTTTTAAGGAGAGGGATGGGACAGGGATATGGAGAGGGATGGGACAGGGACGGGACCTG
>WJFA01001295.1:0-22558 GCA_009870155.1 Pseudobourletiella spinata | reverse complement strand
TAACAACACTGGTCACACCACACCACCACCACCGCCGGACTGTGGAGATGGACACATGCATATCTCTCAAGGGGAGCGAGACTTACGCTTCAAGTTTTTCCGCCCGCTCATAATTCCCAATAAAAACCCAGTTTTTTCGCACGTTTATACTTCTTTCCCAGCTCACAGCTCTATGGTGGCTCTTCACATATATATAGCCACACACTGTACTTTGTACTATACTCTTCTTAAGCTGTACGAGGCGAAAAAATGCTCACTCAAAGTCTACCGCAGTAGTTGTGCAGCTCGACGCACACGCACATGCACGTACTGCATGCAGAACCATTGTGTGTGTCTACTTCAGCATTAAAATGGACATAATGAATGCCCACCAATGACAATTTACCAGTCAGAAACGAGGGGAATAAATCAAATTTACTGTCAACTTCATTTATTAATTTAATGAACAGGGAGACTCAAATGGTCATTGGTCATCATCATTTCAACGTCTTCACCATACCATCATTGTCAAAATCTTCCTCTGAGCAATTCCTCCCCATCCCATGTTTTTTTTTCTGCCCCCAAACTTTTGGCAATATAATTCGGAAAACTACCCAACTTCAGTTATTGATGCATGCTGGTGATTCCTCTTGGAAATAATCAAGTCTCGCCGTTATATGAATCTTCGCAATGAGAGAGAGAGAGAGAGACGGACTGACAGCGACAGCTAAAAAGTGGCTCTCCCAGTCTCTAGCCAATAATTTTCATGTCAATTAGATCGGGATGGACGGTCCTTCGACCACTGTTTAGCATTTCATACGTCCCTTCTCATCACTAATTATTTCCATTCTGATAAGGAACTGGATCGGCAAATTAAGGCATACATCGCGTAGGCGCACATGCAGCGGCGGCGGTAAGGTAGCAAACTCTGCTCCGCTTTCTACATAATACGAGACGACGAGAGAGCTTCAATATATAATCCAATCCCCCTCAATCATCAGACCTTATCCAAATGGTCACAACTGTCTGAGAGAGAATGAGTGAGAGTCAAAAGGAAAACCTTGGTCTAATCCGACAGTCACCAAACCATAGCCCTGCAGCATCCATCCAGTCACCTCCAAGAGATGCAATAATAATATGTGAGCAAGAGGAACGACAACAACAACTTTACACATACAAATAACGGCCGACTAATAGTACAACAACCGTACGACAAGAAATGGCGCGGGGCAAGAACACACCTTGTTACACTTCCAACGCGAGTAATTAATGACTTTCTGTCACATCCTCGTCATGTAATTGTCAGCTAGCACACACCACGCATCTCGTCACCACGCAGTGGTAGTCTGTCTGTATTCCGTAGCCGGCGGCGGCGAGACAAACTGAACCCAAATATGCCCCATGCCAGTCAGTCACTCGATATTAGTGACAACAAACCGCCTCCGCCATCCTCTACAGACGCAGACACACAACTTTTTATTCCCAACTTCAAATAGTCTCCTAGACGACACCAATGACAGATATTAAGTCACCAGGAAAAAATCCTTGCAAAAACCTACATCTGCAGTTCCCATGACAACACGAGTAGAGATCTAAAAATACCAATATATACTTTTCTCCGCCCTTATTAGATTCACTCTTCTACCATTCTGTACCAATATCCATTGCGATTGGAGTGTCTGTTGAATTTGATACGCTCAAACTGGACTCCGCCATCATATTTTCCCGCGTGTTGACAGCACATGAGAAGAGCCACACAACCTATGGCTTCATTAATCATACTCTATGCTTACTCTGGCTAAATCCTATCAGACACACCAATAAAATACTGGAACCTCCTTGGGAGTTCCTAATCAAACTTGTAAATGTACAGAGAGTATATGCACAGTATACGCTGTACACAATTGCATGCACCCACTCTAACATTTCCAAGTGGGACTGCTCACGAAGCATAGTCTGTCTCATCACTTGTACACTGCCAGTCGTCAAGAGCCGGTCAAAACTGTTCTTCATATGTTCGAACCATGATGATATTCATCCCTCATCTTCCATGAATGTGATTGCGTATATATAGTGAGGGTGAAGAAACCAAGAGTATTTTTTTTTCAAACTATAGTTTTAAACTATACTCTCCTCCTTCCCGTCCCTCACAGTAATCAGTTGGTCTAATAATAGAAGGGGAGAAGGGAGAGAGAGAGAGAGTAAAAAAAGTTAATCCACCACTTCCATTCCTTCCCCATTAGAGTCCGTATATATAAATGGCCTACTGGCCCAATGGAAATGTCTCGCAGGTCTCGGACGAGATTCCATTACTTAACCTCCACGCACTAAACAAGTCACTACACACTATCTCCTCACAAGTGGCCACAGCCACCAACCACAGATAATTAATTATGTAACATGCGCATTGATGATGAGAGGTTGCTCTCACAGTGAGCACAGTATAGCTATATAGTGAGCGCAAATATTCCAGCCATACCGTATATCGGGGGTGTCAAAACAATTAAACTTCAGCCCACCCCACCATGTTCAGCTGTACTGTCCGCGTAAAAGGTGACGTGAAACTCATGCTATAAAGGGTGTCGGGCGACAGCCACACTATCCTGTGGGTTCCACAGATAATTGGGCGCAGAGGAAATGTGAACCAGCCGGACACCGTTATTACTACGATCCGGGCGGGGAAAAAAATAAATTTGGAAATACGCTCACGTTGCACTCCGTGTCGTATATATATTTATATATAGTGACGGAGTCGCACAGCCGCGTGTGGTGATACGAAACTCCGTTTCGTTTTTTTTCCACCCCAGTTTCATTCAAATATAATCAGAATAAGAATAAACCAGTTTTAATTCAAGTCTAAAGTTCAAGTAGGAGGAGGAAGATTCGTCGCACGTAATTTCAGTATAAGGAAAATAATTATACTCCTCTTCCCCTCTTCCCCTATCCCTCCCTGTAGGTCACACAGTGCAGTCATGGATCAAGTGATTACGGGCAAGGCAGACATATGCAGAGTAAAACCCTGTGACCCTGTGGTGTGTGTTTGTTGTGTGTGTCCGTGTGCGTGCGAGTGTGAGTATGTGCAGTTGGGGAGCCATGCTATAAAAGCGTATGGAGTACAAGAGTGAAGTAATTTTAACGTCACCCTATGACATGTACATGCTGAAGGAAGAAGAGCATCCAGGATGGCTCACACACATATAAATGTATGCACGTCTGCATACTAAACTGAAGAATTAAGCTCGAAGAACAAAGACAGACTGAAAGATGAAGTGAACCAATGCTTCCTCTCTCTCTCTCTCTCTCTCACTCTCTCCGCGTCCTGGACGGGGAAAAAAATCTGGATAAAAATGACATTAAAAAATCCATCTACATCCCCTCCTCTTTTTTTACAATCCCCCTTTTTCTTGGATTTCCGACGCACACAACACTACTATGCACACACATACAACGCACACACATACAACACACACACGCACACACATACAACACACACACGCACACACATACAACACACACACACTCACACACAACCACGCAACATACAACACACACACACAAGCACTCCTGCGAACACAGCTACACACACACAAATGCCTCCGAACACACGCACAGGCAGACTCCAATGCACGCACGCACACACATCTACACACATTCACATACATACGCACACACAATACAGGCGCAAGCAGGCAAACTACATACAGTAATTCTCTGAATACTCATCTCTCTCACTCTCTCTCTCTCTCTCTGTATGTGTAGTATCTGGTGCACAAGATAATTTGAACTCCCTTCCTCTTCCACACATTATCATTATGATTAGTTGGTGGCAGGAGCTTTGCATGTTGCATATTAAATAGAGCCTCATCCCATACTGTGCACGATCATCCCTCTGTTTCTATTTTTTCCTCACACATACACATACACAGTAGTCCACCCCACAGTCCATGGCAGAGCTCCGTCCTCCTCATTTGCTCATGTTTTTAATACAAGCCATTATTTTCCTCTCAAACTCACTCTTTGCACTACACTGTTCCCCCCGTATATTCTACGATTATGACTATAGGACTATTACTTCCATGCTGCCCATTCACCATTACTCAACTTTTCTGCCCTTTACAACTTCTACCACTACTACGAACGACTACTACTACTACTACATGTTCCATGTGTCCCCGACGTTCCTCACACCCAACAGAACAGAGCAGACTCTGTACTATACTATACTATACTAATACTCTTGAGCAACATGAACGTCAGTATCATTCCCACTGTGTGTATACTACGCCGCTGAAGATGACGGTTAGGATTTTATATCCCAGCGAGCACTTCCACTACTCAACAACCCCCACGAAGCAATATTCTAGTAAACTCCTCACATCTTCCGCCACACTCCATTTACCATTAGCAGAGGGATTTAGGCAGGCAGGCAGGCGGATGAGGCTGACTGACTCAGAGAGAGAGCATACATGGCTTTGGCCCGCCGGTTTCTCCCCGGCCGCCGGAGAACAAGTTGACGGCAGGCATGTACATAGGCTTCGACGAAGTGGATTTTTTCCTCGCGGAAATCCCTCCCCTAATGCACCACGCACCGCATTCCGTAATCTTATG
Source organism: Pseudobourletiella spinata (assembly GCA_009870155.1). Taxonomy (NCBI): domain Eukaryota; kingdom Metazoa; phylum Arthropoda; class Collembola; order Symphypleona; family Bourletiellidae; genus Pseudobourletiella; species Pseudobourletiella spinata. The sequence continues at coordinate 17,971 of WJFA01001295.1, read as the reverse complement.
AGTTATTTCGTAGCGCCAATCACTCCCACTACCATCCAGTCTCATAATAAGTATAGTAATGTATGCTACAACGTACACAGAGTCGAGGCTGCCACTCCACTATAGTACACACTGCTGCTGTTGGCACAGCAAAAAAAACTGACCATGGCAGTAGAGGTATGGGAGAGATGGCATGTAGCATGTTGTCAAGCCGGGACTTGCAACACGTTCTACTCTCCCATAACTGCACAGCACACACCATTACTGTAGAGCAGCATGGAAAAGTCAGGCCATGATTCACACGTCCAGCACACAGTTCCAAAATGTGAAGAACCTCGTTTATCCGACCCCCTCTAATACGGCCACCCGTTAATGCGGTAGTAAATTTTTCGCCGGAGTGGACCAAGTGCACAATAAGCCAATCCCTTTAACACGGCCACCCATTAATGCGGTAGTAATTTTTCGGCCCGAGTGGCCCAAGTGCACAATAAGCCAATCCCTTTATTACGGTCACTCTTTAGTGCGGTCAAAAATCCCCGGTTCCGAGAGGACCGGAGTAACGAGGTCCTCCTGCATATACATACACACGCTCAAGTTCTCACTTATGGGAGCGTTGCGCGGCAACCTTTGCTAACTTATGAGAGATCTCAAGTGGAAATTCTCGCTAATAAACTTATAGTGAAGAAGGCACTCAGTGTGACATGAAATACCATCATTCCTCCATAATAAACAATGGAATAAAATATTCAACCATCATCACATCACAACCAGCAGCAGCACCAGCAGCAGCAACAGAACAACAACAACGACAACGAGAAGAAGAACAAGGGGCGGGCCCAGTTTGAGTCTCTCCTTCAACTGGACAGCCTTCAGAGGAACATGGGAGCGAGTGAGTTCACATACTTTTTCACGTCCCACATACCTCAAGAAATACCTTGAAAATTGGTGAAATTCAACCTACCGGTCCAGCCCCCTTTTCCCACTGTGTACATACATATATATGTCACTGTGGAATGGGGCAATGAGCTTGTTGTTGTTGTTGTTGTTGCTGCTGCTGCTGCTGTTGTTAAGGAAACTATTTGCCAGCCAGATTCCACTTCAAGATTAGTATGAAGCCGCCAAGCGGAAAACAAGTAGCAGCTCTCACAGGCGCACACACACACATACTACACGCGGAAAAAACGGGGGAATTCTTGGCCAGGACCTTAAACATTACGACGCACACAAACACACACGCACATACACATCACAGGGCAACTCACTCACAAGTCGCTCCAAGCCTTTTACGGGAGATTTTTTCCATTCACACACAATAGCCCATCCAATGCCTTGCTTATTGCTTTCTTTCTCTACTTTTTCCTCTGTTTACTCCCCACGACAGCAATAAATCACTCTGTATTATTCTCCCCGCTTTCAGAGTGCCTCCCTCATTATATGCACAGAGTTTTTCACTTTGAGTTTCCCCGCATCTTCTTCCTATACAAACGCACACACACACACACACACACACACACACACACACACACACACACACACACACACACACACAAAAAAAAACACACACTCACACACACACACACACACACACACACACACACACACACACACACACACACACACACACACAAATTCAAACACACACGCTCAATATGGATGGCCGCATGTATTTTGGATGGAGCCCTAAACTATACTACATCCTCCTCTTCTCCACTACTACACTGTACTCTCTGGATGTCTGTCTATTCGGAGGAATCAGCTATGCATATTCATGAACATGAGATTGAGGAGAAAAAAATCCAAAGGCGAAAAAGTTGAATGGAGAAAAAGGAGGAGGATGACGTTAGTTGTAGTAGAGTATGTGTAGTGTATGCATGCATCCATGCATATGCCTCTGTGTGTGTGTGCGTCGTTCTAGTGTAGTGGTGTTGGAGTACATGAGAAACAGGATGATAGCAACGCAGCCTTGTTTTCAATGGAAATCCAACGATGCATGTTAATAGGGGAGCTGCTTGAGAGAGAGAGAGAGATCGCGCGAGTTTGTGTGCGCGCGTATGTGCTATGCTGAGCAATGATGAAGCATAGGGGCATCTTTAACTTCTTTCACCTGATTCCTTCTCATCTGAGTGACTGTATGCGTATGCCTGTGCGTATACATAAGTGCGAGTCGTCGGGCCTTTTAAATGGATTTTCAAAACCCGTTCCCCATGCTGAACCCCGTCGGTGTCTCCCTTTGCGCCGCTGCACTATTATACACAGTGAGACATGATTGTAATTGAAAAATATTTACAATCTGGCTTAAGGAGACGACGGGATTTATTTCCACTCCGTCCAGCTTAGCCTTGACTGGCAATTAAATTACCATTTATGGACGAATAGCCGCCGCCGCAGCAGCAGCAGCAGCAATAGCAGCAGTCAACCAGCCAGTCACTGAGTCAACATCAACGGTCAATTTCCTGTAAGCATTTTTATGTATTTAATTAAACACGTTTCCTTTTCCGCACATGTGGCGGAGGAACTCCTTTTAATTTCATCTCAACTTTACGCGCGGCTTCCATGGAAGATCCCATCTTTGTATAACTTTCCCAAGATCAGGGCAAACTGGGAGGTAGGTATGCTCTCAGCTCCTATCACCACCGCTCCACAAACAATGATTTTCTTCAAATTTAACAATCAATGTTTTCAAAAGCTATATAGGCAAACACCAGTGTCATCATCATATCATGTTGAACAATGTTAGAGGTGGATCGAGTCAAAAGCATATAGTCACAAGCACGTGGTGCTCCAACGTTTTCTCTCATCTCCTCATCTACTATGGGGAAACTAAATGGTGGTGGTTGAACAAAACAATGATTCTCATCAGTATCATTGATTGCCGCATTCATTTGAGAGAGGGCATTAAATTGAGTGTGGGGTGGGTCTCTGTGTTGATCCATCATTGTTTGCTCTCAAGTTTCGACATACATGAACAATGAAAAATCCTGAACTGAATCCATGTTTCTGTTATCATAGTATAGACAAAACTTCCTGGACTAGAGGTTATTGGGTACGTCCACATTCTCAAGTGTCTATGAGTAGACCTGAAATTAAATCAATGATTCCATCCATGATCAATGATGGCTCTCTCTCTCTCTTACCCATACATTCTCAAGCATGAAAAATGTCTCAAGCCAACGCAATGCTGACTCATTTTCTTTGAAAATTTACTCAAAAGTCCACCAAGATTCCACCAGTTGCCACTATAGGCCTCATCAAATAATTCATTATTCAAATAAAAAATCGTATTCATTCTAAAATCCATTTTTTACAAATAACTTTCCCGCCATATCATTCAACGACTAACACATACATACTCCGCCCCTAAAAGCTACAAAGCTACCGAATTTCCGACTAAAAGTGAACAAACTTTATAGCGGACCATATGTCATGGTTGGCCATGTCCATGGAAGTGAGAGCCTCGGACTGCCTCCACGTTGCTATTGTTGCTGTTGTTGCTACCACCATACAAACGAACGAGCACAAGCATTATGATGCATCATAGTACATGCTCCATGTAATCAGTATCAGAATCTCTTCGGAAAAAAAAGTCCCCCTCTTCCACACAGTAGTCGTCGTAGCAGTAAAGTAAGTGCAGGAGCAGCGGTGGAAACAAGGGGAAAAAATCTGCATATCAAATAATGTGAGAAAGGTGAAAGATGATAATGATTGCGCTCATGACGTGTCCGGAATTTTTAAACACTCATCCCTCAGTCAGTCATCAGTCCTCCTCCCAGGCCATAAACCCTTCTTATGATCACTCACTATAGCTTCCTCTTAACCCTTCCACCCGGCTAAACGCTCACATTTTGTCGCGCTCCACACCAAATCATAATAGGTTCAAAAGTCATCATCATCATCATCATCATCATCATCGCCACCATCAGGAGCACTGCAGCACCCAGTCGTTTGTCGTTTCATCCTATACTTACTATACACACACATACATATATGTCTCCACACACATGCACCAAGCACCGAGAACTGTCGTCAAGGCATCAGTTGCACATTTCCTCCGCATGCATAATAAAACCTTTGCTCCACCACCACCACCACCACCATAATAATAACAATTTTTAATTGGTATGCTCCTTGCTCTGCTCCACTTGGAAATTGAAACCAAGAGACCCTCTCTCGCCAAAGTAGTATAATAGTCATAAAAGGCGTAAAAATTTTTTCCCCTTTTTTTCAACCCCTTTTATACATACACATATACTTTGTTTCTTCCAAGTCATTAAGGAAGTAACCACACGGGATTGAAAAAAATCCTCTATAGTCATAATCATTTCTCGGGCACACATAAAATCACACAGTCAGGAAGGGTTATAGTAGCAGCAGTTATACACCCCAACCCCCGTACGAGCCAACGACAACGACTCATCACGTACACACAAATATATATATGTACATAATATATGCATACATTTGCTTACATATTATGCACACATTTACACACACACATACACACACACACACACACACACACACAAACTAATGTGTGCACGCAACATCAAATTAATCTGATTTTTCCTCCACATGCATGAGAACATTTTTTCCTCGTCCTCCTCCTCCTCCTCGTCGTCGTCGTCATCATCGTCATCGTCGTAGTTGCCGCCATATATCAACAAGCGTGTAGACTTTATGCATGTAAAATAGATTGCACAATTGAAAAATTTTGAAATTTGAAACTCGTAAAAAAAAATCTTTCACATGATTAGAATTTAGATGCGATGTCTTGACCATCAACATCATCATCATCATCATCATCAACATGACTATATCTTAACCCCAAGTTCCCCTTTGCAAAGTTATATTATGATAGAGTCACTCACTCACTCAGTCAGTCAGCAACTCCACACGCTTGAGAATTAATACACGTTTCAGATGAGCCATGAGCCACGATACGATATTAGTGCAAATCACCACAGAGTGGGCTCACAATGGCTACCAGCTACCAGCTACCATCCAGATCACACACATATGGCAATTCCACACACAACCATGATGACTCCGCACACATCCTTGCACTTGAGTAATCACTCCGTCAGTACAGTGAGTTGACACCCAAAAAATAGAAAGGTCAGATGAAAATCAGTTGCTCACAGTGTCTCCCTTCCTTTTCCCCATCTCGTACAAAGGAACTCATTAGCCATACGTACAAGGCAATGCCGAGGTGCCTGCATTGCAGTATCCAAGTATCAACAACTGATTTGAAACACCTTAGGCAAATTATAATGGGACTCGTCGGACAACAACACAGCCGTTGACGTGTCCCTTTCCGATGAAAAATTGGAGCGTTTTCACCCCTTTAACTCGACAAAATGAAGCTGATAGGTTCGCAAAGTGGTGGAGTTGGAAGGGGAAGGGGAATGGGAGCGCTTTTTTCCACGTGTACTCAACTTTGGAACTTTACTATACATTATCATTATCATCATCATCATCATCGGCGGCGGCGGCAGCAGCAGCAGCAGCGGCTGCGGGAGGAACATGTCAGCTCTTTTCCACGGAATAATTCTCGAACCAATCCCAACCTTCACTGTCCCATTCACAGTACGGGCGGTGTGAATGGGTTGCTTGAAAACCGTGGGTAATCAGACTGATTACTCCTACCCAGTCATCCCCCCACATGTACAGACAGACATGCTACGCTGGATTGGCTTCCTCATATATATGGGGAAAAAGTCGTCACTATATGCTGATGATCACAGACCAATCCAACGGGTCATATCTAACAACATTATCCCACTCATTTGAATCCACTCTAATTTACTGATCGCATTCAATAGATTGCACTAGCGTATAGCATAACGTTCCTCCCAACCGGAACTACAGTAGCCAAAGCTTATGGCGGAAAACCTTATGGGCAAACCTCATAACTTATCCCGCCACTTAGGTGGGCCAAAAATCATATCACTGCTCACAAGAACCGCCCATAGTCCCCTCTCGCTCTCTCTCTCTCTCTCTCTCACTCATTCCAACAGCCACAAAAACACCACGCAGGCTGTCTCCCTATTACACCTAATAGCACCCAGCAGCCCACCATATCGCCAGTGTTAATCGACTTTGATTAATAGCGCTCACCTCAAAATCCTCGATAAAGATCACAGTAAAGTTTCACCCCTGCGGATTAATGGATTCGCTCCCCCATTTTTTCCCCATATATACACTCAATTGAGGAACGAACCCAACTTTTTCCGCCTCACCTCCACCACGGCTCCCTTTATTTCAGCAATAAAATTAATCAAACGGGTTCAACTGGTGGGGGCATTCAGGACCCAGTAAGTACCTACACGCATACATACATACATACATACATCTATACATGTTATCCCTCTCCTACGACGCGCCGAGAATCAAATATGACGGACGGGGTAATTCAATATATGCCAGGAAAAAAAATTGAGGAAAAGAACTAATTATTGTTATTGCATTTAAAAAGATGGCAATGGTGATGCCAGGGCTGATTGGGGAACACTCCCCAAATCACACAATCCCATAGCCATGGGCTCTATTCTACCACCCCACACTACTTGCACTCACTCAACAGAAACATATCCTCCACCACTACCACCACCACCACCACAACACATGGAATAATTGTCTCTATGGGAAGAGTGTGTAGCCAGAGCCAGAGAGCAGTGTAGTGTGTTTTGTACAACAGGAGCGAAACGGGAATAAATTTCCGCTCAAAGCCCTTCCTGACAGTCTTATGTGGATTTGATAGACCCCTACTAGTCGACTTGGGATTTATGGAGTGGACTCAGCCCACAAATCCTCCGTTAAAGCCTTTTCTACACATACTACTATTTATCGGCTACAGTAGTGGCAGTCCCAGTGCACGGATCCCTACTGGAATCATTCCTTATCCATGCAACATAGCCTTACACATGTATCCGCATATATATATATATATATACATACTCTTTGCAAACTGGCAGAGTCTTTATGGTGTGGCGGCTACGAGGTGTAAATTTATCATGTTCGAAATCCTGCGGTACAGCACAGTACAGAAGAGTACAGTACAGTACAGTACAGTAGTAGCTTCCTATTTCACTCCCAAGCCACACACACACACACACACACATTTTTTCATCCTGGTTCTTATCATGTATACCTGTCCAACCCTCCTTACGTAAGCCATATACGCCCATAATAATGTTACCCCGTTCAGCACAGAGGCCGGGCAAAAAAACAGTTGGAGACTCTCACAGTGGCATACACACACACACACACACACACACACACACACACACTGTGAGATCATGTTGTCTAACAGGGATCAATAGTATACAACACCTTTGGCAAGCCTCTTTAATGCATGAGATATTGGAAGGGTGAGAATGGGAGCGCGGTTTAGGGCCAACCGGCCGGCGGGTAACATGATCCATAAGGCCCTTGGATTTTTTGCTCCCGTTTTTCATCTCTACTCACACACACACACACACACACACACACACATTTAACCATATACAGCCATACATTTTTATATGCATATATGTACAGACACACGAGTCAGAAAAACGACAGGGAGACGACGAGGAAAAAACCTATTATAATATTATTAAATCCCAAGTGCCTCCATCAGTTTTGGGTTACTACTGTGTTGTGTGCGTACGATTCCGACTACGGCAACGGAGATGGGAATACGAGGGCCATATAGGCCCCGTCTAAATAGCTGTTGAGTGAAGAACAGGGAGGCTGTCTGTTTATCAGCCCTGTACGTACAGTAAGTACTGCGGGAGGGAAAAAAGTCAGGGAGTACAAAAGTAAGTGTGCATGTGACTGTGAGAGTTCGGTTCGCATCGGGATCCATTCCCATAATGTATTGAACTGCCAACTGAACTGCTACTACAACTGCTACTACAACTATACTACAGTGGGTGCCCATCTGTGTGAGTGCTACCTATGGAGTGACTCTTAACCAAACAGAGCATAAAATTGCCCATAATGATTTGTCTAAATACCCCATGTAATAACCTCATCGGTTCAGCCCTTTGTCATCCCCATCCGAGCGCTCCATTATTTACGTCATTGTATATCCCACTCAATTGGAATGTGTGTGTGTGTGTGTGTGTGTGTGTGTGTGCTTGTGTGTGTGTGTGTGTGGTTGCGTGACAACCGCATAGTCTCATACCCATAGAGCCCCACATAGTAGCACCATAATACCATAGCCCTCCACCCATGTGCATATCCATCCCTTTTCCAATCTGATTTCATCCCACAAATCTCTTCACAGTTTTTACCCCATTGTCCCCGTTGACGTTTGACGACATGGTAACAACATCATGATCACACAACAAACACTAAATACGATGCCCGCACACACATCCACACACATATAAACACATGGGGAGTGTGGACAGGGGGCAAACATGGTTTTAATCATACAGGTCCTGTATATACCTCCTTACCGGTATCCTCATAATAGTAGTAATAGTAGCAGTAGTAGTACCTGTCTTCAACCTTCGTAAAGGACACTCACGCAACCATCATCGCCAGGCCATCAGCGTGAGGAGAGCTTAATAAAAACTTGTTGAATTTCAACGACGGGGGAGGCGGGAAAAAATGAGGAAAAAACTACAGAAGAACACACACACACATACACAAGTCCTCTCCATCTCCTCCACATGGAATTATTACATGGCCTTTGGGAATTACCCCAGAGTCCTTTGAAGAGTTACGGGGAGATATACTGGGAGAGCATAGCAGCAGCCCATGGTAGTTTGGCGTGTATAGCTATAGGCTTATAAAAGACTTGAGGAATGAGATGATGATGATGATGATGATGATGATGAGTGAGGCTATGATGATGATACAGTGAAAACTCTACAATACTCTAAACTGGCTGACTATGACTCTCTCTCTCTCTCTCTCTCTCTCTCCGTCTCATTATAAATGATTATGAGGCTCATAAAAAACTATATCATAACCACGAGGAAAATATATATGAGGAGGAGGCTGAGAGAGAGAGGATAGGGAAAAAATCTTATCGTGGGCTTAATTTCTTCCAGACGAAGATATCTATTTATTTTTCTAGACGAACCATTACCATGGAGAGGGTATACAGAAGAGACAGGGTGATGGGCGGCCTTCAGAGAACAAGCCAGTTTTTCTTCCACTCATTTCAACAGTAGAAGAAACGATGATGAGTAGTCGTAGTAGTAGTAGTACGCATATGTGTATCTAATGGGTAATGTGCATCTTTATTATATTTCCGTCATTTGAATGTGAGGCACGACCACTGCACATGCCGCCAACATCCATCCATGGATCCCCGTATACATTTAAAGTCAATGCTTTACTATCATTTCCTCCATAACTCCACTGTAATATTCACTCGCTGTCGTAGTAGTAGTAGTAATAGTAAATAGTAACCCTTACTCACGTTAGCAGCCTTAAAAAGTTCAATTGACAAACTGCTCTAATTACAGGCTCGTAGCTAATGGGACCAACACATACACACACACACACACACAGACAAAGCTCCATATATGCACACACGTCCGTGTGCCACTTATCCCAAATTCCAAGCCAACACACACACACACACACACACACACACACACACACACACACACACACACACACACACACACACTTAGTCCACCCAAGTCGCGAAAAGATCAAAGCGGATATATGGACTGGGATGACAATAATACAAGGGATAGCTCTGCTGCCACACAACGACACAACAACCGATCCAATCCCTTCACTTGAACTTGGCTCACACATTACAGTGGAAGTGAGTGGTATGGCAGTGTGACGTGTGAGTGAATGGACAGTTTCCTCCTCAGCAAAACTATCCCGTCTGCCCTATGGGCTGTTGCCCTGCTGTCCTGTCGTCCCATATCTCATCCTCGCAATGTTTTCATTCCAGACACTTCCTCCTCGTCCGCGCTACACTCTCTGACAACATGGTTACAAATGGCAGTAGACACAACTGGATCTTCATTTTGTATTTTTTCCCTCTTGTTCTTGTTGATGTTGTTGTTGTTGTTGCTGCTGTTGTTATGGTGCTGGCTGGACATTTGAAAAAAAAGAATGGACTGGGCGCATTTTTAAGCGGGATCAGTTCGGTGGGAGACTAAAATAATGTTCATCCTTCCTACGCCATGGAGCTATCACGGCGGAAAAAATCCAGGGGCTCCAACATTATCGCCGGCTCCAGCGGGGACAGTGTAAAAACAGAGTTGGGAGTGCTTGAACACTAAAATTTATAGAAGCGCATTCCATCCTCTTCCCCACTCCTGCACTTATACTCAACAGTTGGACAGGAGGAGGAAGTTTTCAAAAGAGGAGGACGGGACAGTCGTAATTTTTTTCCTAACCTCTCGACCCTTCACCACCACGGGTCAGCAGTCACAGAGAAGTGTTATATATGTGTGTGGGGGGGGGCTCTGGAATTATATAGTCTCACGTCCTGTGTGTCCTCGGGAAGTTGTACCCAGTGCCTACATAAAGAGCCTCACGACATATTTACAATTATGATGACCTCGAGTCTAATCCCCCTTCCCTCATAATTAACTTATCAGTTGATTTTTTCCAAACCCTTTCCCAAGCGGCTTTTTAAGACCTTATCAAAAGCGGAGGAGGGCTGCTGTAGGCTAGTTAGTTAGTTAGTAAGCGTGTGAAAAGAGTGAATGAATATGTTCACTTACGAGTTCCATTCAGATTCTGGCTGACTATTTTGTTGGGACTCGGGGATGCGTCCGCTGGATTCGTTGCTCCTCCCGGCCCACTCGCCCCGACTCCTCCTGCCACCGGCAGCCCAGGTGACGTTGAACTTCCGCTACCCCCGACCACCATCGCTACTCCTCCTCCTCCACTACTACTCCGACCCAGCTGGCTCTGCTGGATCAACTCCGGTAGAAGTGACCCTATGAAGACAAGCAGAAGATAAAAAAAACAATTCATGAATAAGTGCCAGGATGCGAAAGTCCTTTTCAGATCAGAAGATTGAGGAAAAACTGGAGAAAAACAAATGGTGAATGAGGAAAGAGTTGGTTGGTTTGTTGAGGGTGGGGAGGGATGGGGAGTGTGAAAATTCCAACGAGTTTGAAAACACAAATCACTTTGAGGTGGACAAAAAAACCTGGGCTGATTAGAGCTTTCCGCAATTCACTTTATTTTTTTACTACTACTACAAATCCCAACTTATTTTCCCTTCCAAGTAATGGACATTTTTTCCCAGAGGATTTTCCAAACGACACACACACAGACACACACACTTACAAATGTAAGTGCTGTCCCTCTCCATAATAAAATTCCCGCTCACAAGCATGTCCAGCACTCAAAACAATTCCGTTTGTGCTCTAAAAATCCTACAGAAAAATATGATGCGTTTTCCCACCTGCTCACTACTACTACATATAATACCACTTACTAAAATAGTATAAAACCTGCTCGAGCTTTCCAGCGCGGGTAATACGTGTAATACGCATGCATGTATAAAATGTGTATCCCACTACATGATATGGATGAGAATAATCCTTGCAAAGAAAAAAAAAATTCAATTCCATTTTCAGCATATCATTACGCCGCTGGGAAAAACTTGGAGGGAAACAAGATTTGGTGAATGTATTTAAATAAATACAGACTGATTAATTAGGGAGCCTGCGTGACGCAGAGTGAAGATACTTTTGCATGTACCATAGAATAATATACTAGTAGAATTATATAGTTATATAGTAGTAGGGCGCAGAGTCCCACTCGTGGAAATTGCACAACCGTTTGGCCGAGACGGTAGAAAAAGTCACGGTCAAAAACGTCTCGGGAATTCTCAAAAGCTGCACAGAAGACACACACTCACTCACTCACTCACAGCAACGGCAACAACAACAGCACACTCACAGTGCACTTATGCACACGCACATATGGATTCTGCATGACACCTCAACAAACAGTGGCAGGCAGAACATACAATAATAATACAGGGTAAAAAAATCCCACAGTTCATCTTCATCATCATCCTCTGCTTCTTCTTCTTCTTCTTCTTCGTCATCTTCTTCTTCTTCGAACCTCATTCTTCACATAGACGATGGGGAGTAAGTTTTTCATTCGCGCTTGGATGGATGCGCGCATTCCCAATGGGCATTAAATAATGCATGAGGGAAAGACGATACATGTTCCCGATGATGGACGAAATCTGGAGGAGCTCTTACACACACACACACACACACACACACACACACACACACACACACACACACACAGAAATTCTCCACTATTATACTCCGCCCCACTCAAGTAGCAGTGGTAGTACAAGCAGAACAACTAGTTGCACTGCAACTTGTTAATAAAGCTGACCTTCGGCTATTTAAATAAGAATGGAATAAGTGGGGGAAAAAAGGAAATGTACGAAAAAAAAATTGCCAACACAATGTGTATCATGATGATGATAATGACAATGCATCTCCCACTCCAGAACATCATCATCATCATCATCATCGTCGTCGTCGTCGTCATCAACCTCATCATCGTTAGGGAAATTTGGGATAATTGGAGATATGGATGGAAATCAGGTTGAGATCTCTTGCCTTTTGCGGCGCACACAGAGTTTACCAACTCATAATAATAATAATATGACAACCCTACGCTACCTAAAATTACACACAAAGACGCACACACACACACACAAACTGCACACGATGTGCACTTTCTGTAATTTCATATGTACGCACTGCAAAAGACACCTTTGAAACAAGTTACCTCGACAGAAGTGAGCGGGATCCCGGTCAAAGGTGAGCGGGGTAAAATACAGGAAGGACTGGCGCAATAATTTTTGTAAAAAGAGGCAAAAAAACCTAACTTGTGACGGTACTGCAACAACAATTGATGGGACCGCCCGAGAGACAAAACTGGAGTAACACTGACTGACACCTCACATGACTGGAGTAACTGCGACGGCTTTTATAGCGATAGCCCTGCTTCCCAGCCATTACTCAACGTGTGTGTGTGTGTGTGCATTTCTTAACACCCAAATGGCTATTGGGATGCTCAACGGTCGTACTCATATCTCAACATATATAATTTAGCGGTACAACTTCCTCATCGCGAGCGGTAAAAACAGAAATTTAGAAAGTACTGGAAAATACAAAAAGGAAAAAAAATCCCATTTCGTCACTTTATGACTAATCAAGATGAGGATCTGAGAGAGCACAGTTCAGTTCATACCAGTTATAGGTGAATGGTGATTGGGAACCGGCGTGGTTCGTGCCACACCGATCCCAAGCCCGTTGGATTTGGGATTGTTGTTGTTGTTGTTGCTGTTGTTGAGCCGGAGCTGTCGGCTCCCGTTCAGATTCGCACCCACGCCAATGTTCTTGGTCTTCCCCCCACCACCGCCGGTCGGACTGCTCCGGCTCCCGGGTGAGCTGGACGGGCAGTAGGCACTACCACTCGCATTACTACTACTGTTATTCCTACTATCCGGTGACTTGGCTCCAGGGCTCCGATCTTCGCTGCGCAGTGGACTCTTTGACTTCTCCTTGTGGAAACCTTCACAATTTTGTTTGTCCCGATCCCGTAATTTCCCACTCATTATTATCGTTTCCATCCTCGGCACTGACTGTGTGGACTTAAGAGTTCATAGGGTACGATCGTGGGGGGCGGGTGAGCACTCAACACGCTGACGGTCCAAAAGATACGGTCGTATATTTACTCTCCGCCAGACCGGACTCTACAGTACAGAATCCGCTTTGGACCAGCAAGGAGATAGTTATAGAACTCTGTAATAAGAAGAACATTCAACCATGTCACTACAATGTCTCACTCCATTTTATCTTGAAGATAAACCACCGATTTCGCAACAGCACAACGAACAAAAAAGGCTCGATGGAGAGAATTTTTCAACAAATTATTATTATTATTATTATTTATTGCGATATTCTGTACACAGGCATATGCACGTTAAATATTAGAGATTCAATGCACCCGGATTCCCACTCTCAATGTACACACACCAACAACACACCGACCAAGTCACAGACGGGAGCACGCGGAGCGAGAGTCCTCACTGCTCAACACTCTGGAGGAAAGTAAGCTGGACTGGCGGTGTGGCGGTACGGTTTGCCTCATCCCATGGGAATTCCCTATGTATATGCTGCTCTGCGCTCCTATATACTGGCCGTGGCAATACAAGACTCGTTGCATGTGTGTGCGTGAGTGTGAATGCTAAAAAGCACACGGTATACGCTGCTATATGTCAGGGCCCCTCACATAGCAATCTGCTTGGTGTTATGGTGTGTGTCTGTGTCTTGACGTTGTCCGTGCACTGAATGTGCTATATGTGAGGATGTGTGTGTGTGTGTGTGTGTACTGGGGCTGGGGATGTTCATGCATTTCAGACTGTGTGTGTTCTGTCACTGCGCCTGTATGTGCACTTATGACAGCCTGTGTCTGTGGTGTGTTTTCTTATGTGCCCTTACGACAGTGTGCGTGTTTAAGGTGTGTGTTTTCTTCTGTACCCTTTTGACAGCGTGCGTGTTTGTGGTGTGTGTTTTCTGTGGCTATGCATGTATATTCCTGACAGTGTGTGGGTGTTCATGTGTGTGCTCAGTGACTGCGCATGTATGTACCCTTATGACAGGGTGTGTGTGTGTGTGCGTATTCTCTGGCTGCGCATGTACGTGTACCCTATGACACTATGTGTGTGTGTGTGTGTGTGTGTGTGTGTATGTGTGTACAATTATGACATCGGAGGACGTTTGACGACTACTACTGCGTGTATAGTTGTGTGTTCCCCCGTAGACGATGGAGCGGCGACGTATGATACTGTAAACACAGTAGTAGTAATAGTAGTACTACGTATATGCACTTTACGTGTCTACTCCCTATATGATGACGGCGGCAGTCAGGGGACACGGAGTTGACGTGTACAAAAGTTGACTTGAGAGACGGAGTGAAGGAACAATTTGACCAGAGTGAGTGAATGTGTGAGGGAGAAGAAGAAGAAGAAGATGATGATGTTGATGAAGAAGAACAAGGAGAAGACGACGACGGAGTGGAGGAAGAAGAAGAAGAAGAAGAAGAAGAAGACAGGAGCAGGGGAAAAAAAGCGAAAAAAATCCTAAGAAAACCAAGGAAGACGCTCAAAAGGAGGCAAGAGAGAGAGACGAGTGAAGGCAATTCACGAAGGAATGAAGCAAGAGAGAAAAGAGGGAGAGAGAGAGATAGAAAGAGAGAGAGAGAGACGAGAATAAAAAAGATAAAAAATCTTTCCTTGTAGGTCCTGGAAAAAAAATCATAGATTTTTTATACCACATCCTCGCCATCCTCTCACAACTCCAAGAGCTTCTCTATAATAACATCTTACATGCATCAGTCCTCTAGTAGGAGTCGTTCTACGCCTTCAATCTATCATGCCACATAGTATACATATGTACAGAACCACTGGCCACGGCACGCACGAATCTAACACGTTAGGCTACTTATTATTATTATGAACTCCTCTGAACCAGAACTGAGTCAGAAACTGTGGTACAATTTAACTCGGCTTGTCTCTCATACATCCATGCGAGATTACACACACTTACACACACAACCACATAGCCCGCCAGATCTCATACTTTACAATGCATATGTTTATATCCTCAAGAAGATGTAGCGGACGAGAGGAGGAATGGGAAGACAGAGAGAGAGAGAGAGGATGCATCATTATATGATAATAGACTGTCGGCCTCTGTCTGCAGTACCATCATCACTATTCCGCTCTTCCCCTCATCCCACTATCTTCCCTCTCTCTCTCTGTGAGCTGTCTGAAAAAGCAACTAAAAAATTAACTATCAGCTCAAGTCTCATCGCATGAATAATGTCATGGCAAAATGTTCATTTTTTTCCACAAAACTTTGCACAGATCCACACACTCCCACGGACACACACACACACACACACAGGCACACGGGCACATGGGCACACTCGAACACGCGCACAAGACTGATACGAAGGAACCCCGTATAGAAACTGCCTTGCCGGGGGAAAGTAAGATTTGGGATGAGTAATGTACGTCTAAAAAGAATGCGAGGATTTTTTTTCCCTGGCAATATCTCCTCCCCCTCCTCCTCCTCCTCCTCCTTCTCTTCTTGATTTACGTAACTTTGAAAGATAAGAGAGATGGGAAAGGATACAGGAGGCAGACAAGAAAAACACACACATGCACACGCGGACATATTTCCCTAAAGTTGATTTCTGTAAACAGTACTACTATGTATACCAAGTATGCGGAGAAGGAGAAGCAAGTCCGCTTGGAATCCCATTCTGCCTCCACATACACACACACACACAGAGGCACACATATAGTACAGCATATATTCTCAACCTGCTGGATCTGATAATGTCATCCCGTGATGACGCACGGTTACACATACTCATCTCATTCAAGTCAGGATGACAACCACGTTCCCGTCCGTGTACATAGTCAGCTTGGGTATGAATTATAGCAGTTCCCACCTCATCATCCTATGACAGTATACACGCATGAAAAATTAACTTGTTCATCACTCTGTCCCGCCACAAACACACACACACACACACATACCCACACAAAAACACACACTCATGTTAAGCCAATTGTTTGTGGTCAAAACTTAGCATTTTAGCTTACTGGAATCTCACGTGTGTTACATTACACCTTGGCCATTCAAAAACGTCTGACTGACAACAATTCTAACAAAGATGAGTGGGAAGGACTTGCTTCTATTATTCCTTACAAGGTTCACACACACACAAACGGGCAAAAAGTTGTCAATTTTTTCTCTACCCCCCGCCCCCCAACTCTCAGCGTTTCCCTCAAATAAAACTCTGTCATGTGATGTTTGCCCAAGCGAGCAAATACAAGGGACGGCGACGTGAGGAGATGGACATGGGGAGGTGGGAAATCCAGGGAGGTACCCAAAATTTGTCTCCACAGACATTCATTATTCTGCTGATTCCGGTACAGGAAAGAGTGGCACATAATGACTGACTCGAGAGAATTAAAAACTACTTAAATTGCTATATCTTATTCGTATGGAATCACTTCCGCTCAATCTACAGCAGCAGCAGCAACAACAAAAACAACAACAACACAGGGATGATATCTCTCTACCTGTCTGTCAGTCTACAATACTGTATATCTCATGTGGTAGGCACCTATACCATTTAAGGTACAGTTAAACAGGTTGAAAATTGGTCCAATTGTACGAATAATTTCTGATGAGGGCAGAAAGAAAGTTCCTCTCTCGCATGCCTACGACGGCGAAGGGGACGGAGCATATAGTTACACACACACACACACTTACACAACTGCACAAGGGTACAAAAAATAAGAATGCGGTCCTCCGCAGAAGAAGGTTCTCTCTCTCCTAAGGATTCCCAAGGATTTTTTACCCCGCTCAACTTAATAACATGTTTAAAGTCTCTCTCTCTCTCTCTCTTCACTCAGTCAGTCAGAGGGAATCTTACAAAAGAGTAGGAGAGGAGATGAGTAAAAAAATTGGAAGAAAAAAAGTAGTTACTTTCCTCCTACCCTCAACGAGCCTATACAGAGGAGATAGTGGTAGATAAAACATTGTTATGCCTGTGCAATCACAATAATAATCACAATCTAAGAAGTCTCTCTCTCTCTCTCTCCCTCGGCGTTTTGTTCGGAATCGGGCAAGGTGGCGGCGCGGTTATCCGACGCCATCCCACACTATTTCCTATCCAGCCTCTCTCCAACATAATTATATTCCATTTCCTAACTAGATTTTTTCCCATCCGCCATAATCATGTTCCAATAAAAACTCTCCTACAGCCTCCTACAGTGGGGGAATACATGTGCAACGTTACAAAAATATAATCAACAATTCCTCGGCCAAAGTCATTCTTTATTAAAAGTTGGGCGTCCTCCATCAAGCCATCATATATTGGTTCCTTTCCGTTCTTGCGTTGGGAAAAACAATGATTATAGATTACATCAAACTCTACGCTATTTTTCTAGGCC
>WJFA01001294.1:0-22560 GCA_009870155.1 Pseudobourletiella spinata | reverse complement strand
CATAGCAGGTCCTTATTTTCCAAGATAATTCCATAGCGACACCTTTGAAGGCATCGCAGGTACCTCGACATACACTGCCGGTACCGCGACACACATTGCCGGTACCTCGACACACACTTCCAGCACTTCTACACGCACACCCGGAACCTGTTCAGACATGCAGCCGACAAAAGTAAAAAAAAACATGCACGAAAGCCATTATAAAACGCACACGACATGAACTCGAACTGAAAACGCACACCCACACCATCATTACATTGACAGTGACACTCATGATATCATAAGGAACGTGTGATATATGATCCCATATGTACAGTATTGCGTGCCAATGTGTGACAAAGCTCCGTGAACTCTATGCTTGTGACAAGATACGCTCCGAATGACATTCAATTAGTTCACACACGCTTGCCCCATAAATCTCCAATGGCAGAAACAAAAGTTTTGGCTAACACCTCACAAGTGACACACTGCCAGAGACATTTCAATGCACGCAGGGAGCATGCAGGCACAAAGCCTCAAGGTCTTAATGCATCATCCCCGCACACCACGTGCAAGCAAGCCCATATGCAAAAGCCCAAAAACTCATTGGCATCATTTACACACTTACAAAAAATCTTCTCGATTGCATGTGTGCGCAGGATGCACGGAGTGGCACAATAGAGAAACCTTTTCAAACCATAGCTTATATGAAAACACATACATACACACACACACACATACACCCGTATAAGTGCACATGTAATCTCAAGGTAATTTAAGCAAGAAACGATGCGGACGTCCCTGAGCGTTCAGCTCACGTACAGAATGATCAAATAAGAACTATTACTACTACTACTATACAATGTTCTCACAGCCTTACGCATGATTCCAAGGGGGGTTGATTTGACTCTTTAACACACACACAGGCATGCCAGGTGGACTCACCTGAAGGAAAACAGGCTCGAAGGGGGCCGCAGCAGCGACCATCCCCACCACCATACTAGCCTACAACAGTACCGAGTTGTTCCGACGACCAGCATAACCACGAACAACCGTGAGCAAAAAAAAAATACACAGCTAAAAGGGAAGGACGAAAACAGGTTGAACGCCTGCACTCCACTCTCGTGATGATGACGACGACAATGGGGACGATGAAAATGAATCGAATCTACTCCCTCTCAGACTCTTACCTCACGTTGGCCGAGCAGGAGGACCGCAGTGTCAAGTCCTCCGTGACAAATTCGAAAAGTACTCGACCCAAACTAGATCCCAAACAACTAGCCCTGCTCTTCTACGACCATTCCCACCTCCTCCACACGAAGGACAGCCGAGTGGAGAATCTAGAGCGGATCAAGGTTCGGTTGCGAAAGGACGAGCCGACGGAGACGACAACTACAGACGATGAAATAAGTGAAACTTCCCCATCCAAACCCCCTCATCCAACGAACAATAACAACAACAACTTCCTCTGCAACAAACTCACAACTTTCTCCAAATGGTCACGCCGCGTCCAAAAGGAGGAGAGTAAACTCCTACAAAAGTTTTTCCTCAATTTCAAACGCATCCCGCTGCAAGTGGACAAGGAGAATCAATTGAACATCAACGGTGACTTCTCCGTCGTTGAGCCGCCGGAAAAGTGTGTCGTAGTTGTCAACAAGAGATGCGGAGAAGGATTTTCCGAGGCGAAGCGGACAGCAACGCTGGAGCGCCGGCGAGGTGTTCTTCGGACGATGAGTGAAACGGCGGACTTCCCCAAAAATTTCACTTTTGACCCGCCCCAGCAGCTCCCAAATTTACCCTCAGTGGAAAACATATCCAAAGTATCCCTCAGTGAAAGTGTCGGAGGGGAAAATAAGCTGAAATTAGGGTCAAGTAATATTCCCGAGGTCAGCAGTCAAGTGGGAGCCAAGGGAATGGATAAGGTAAGCAGCGGGGCCAGACGGTGGCCGGACTCAGGTCCATATAATGCAAATATTTTTTAGATAATCTCCGCCCTTATCACCCACGTGTAAACTCTCATCCCATTCACTCTTCCTCAACTCCTCATTCACATTGTAAAACTTTGGTGGACGATGAAAATGTGGAGGCTCCTTTCTGGCCGTGCCTATGTACACGGCTCATCCCACACACAATTATCCAGCCGAGTGGAGAACCACTCCTCACTGAACGGGCTAATCTATGCCAACATCAATTGAAACCTGTCCAGAGGGATTTGATGACAAGCGGTGTGCGGTGGGTTCTCTCCATATACGTGATTCAACCCTGTCTGTGTACGTAGCAACAAACTCTTTTGCCCAGCATTAAATGCATTCGCCTCACGCAGTCCAATCTCTACAACCTCTGGACAGGCGTACCCTACAAGAACTGGTATGAGGAAATACAAGTGTGACGGGATGTGGAATTTTTATCACGTGTGCCATCCTCCAGAGAGCCACTTGGAGAGTAATAGCTATGTATATGAAGAGGAAAAATACCCGGCGCACTCGCTAGGTTTCAGGAGAAATAGTGTGTAGGCATGCGTAGAAGGTGCTCCTCATAGCTGCGCAAAATTACTAGCCACAAATCTATACACGGTGTGAATAATATTAGGAGGAACAAGTTTGAAAGTCTGATTAGATAGCACTCGAGTTTGCAGCATCCCCTCATTTTTTCACATGAGTGGGAAAAATATAGTCATGGGATTTGTGCCGTGCAAAAATTAACACCGCGTGACTCAATGCAGGATTCGCAACTTCATTAGGAACTTGGTGGAAGTGATAAATAAGTGTGGGGGACGGCATATATAAAGTGTTTCAAATTTAATCCTTTTATTGGCTCAGGTACAAATGAACGGGGACGATGAGACGTCTTCATCATACTCAACTGCAGAGGAGGACTACCTGGAGACCGAAGTGGAGCGTGGATTTGCCAGTGCTTACACCACTCCGCGAGCCTCAATGCGCGGTTCAAGGGCGAGTCTTCGCCGAAGTCGGTCCAGCGTCGGGGCCGTCAGTAGCCCGGAGCCTGAAAGTGACAATGATAATTCCGAGGCATTTCTGAGCCTCTCTGATAATTTGAATTCACGGCGGGAGGAGCCGATGGTGGTGGAGGAGGAGGAGGCGGAGATTAAAGTTGAAAATGTGAACGTGGTCAAGTTGGAGAGCGGACTTCCGGCGAGGCGGAAATCCCGCATTGAGGCCATGCTCGTGGAAAATGAGCCAATCACAGTGAAGGAACTTCAGGCCGTCCTGGATTGCTTCAAAGATGATGGCATATCAGAATCGGAATGCGTGAGTTGAGAGTTGAAATCCAGTGTATTTAAATGTTTTGCAGACTTACGGATTGGATAATCTAATTAATCATTTGATGTAGGAGACATTACTGGACTCCCTCAGCGTCGCACAGAGTCGTGGCGATTTCCAATGGTCCCTCCACCAGCTCGGTGGGTTCAACACACTCCTCTTCCTCTACGCCAGAGTAAGCTCAATCCCACACATTATTCAAACACTTGCGCTATTAATCTGCATATAGAGGAACATGTGCCATGCTTATCTGCATTTGAAATTGACTACGAGTCGTCCATTGAACTGCTTACAGGTCGTTGAGATTTGCCCCGATGACAATGTCCAGTCCAAAGCCCTCTGCCTCACGCTGACCCAGCTGCGGAATCACCCCCGCCTCACGGACGGCCCCGCCTACCGCCAATACCACCTCATTCGCTTCGTCCTCAACACGGAAAAGTCCATTTTCGGCTTCAAAACCTTTATTCATATCCTGAACTTTTGCCTCAGTGCGAGCGGGACGAAGATTGTGGACTATCAGCTGTTGGATACGTGCCTCCTGTCCTCGTGGAAGATCCTCACCCGCGTCCGCTGCAAGGAGAGTGATGCTCCCACCGGGCCCAAGAGCCTCCTCGAGTGCCTCTTCATCATTCTCAAGGACTTGGTGGAGGAGAACAATACGAACCGGGACTTGAATGCGGCTCTGCTGAAAGCAAATTCCTTTAGTGAGACACTCCTCGCCATCTGCTACAATGTGGTCATTGAGAAACATACTCTGACGCTGGACGATGGGCTCCGGCTCGCCGCATTAGTCAAGTCCATTTTGGAGGAGCTCATGGCCCCTCCGGATGCGTATGTGGCGGTGACGCTGGTCAAGTTCGGACTGTGCCCCTTCCTGCCCCAGGAACTGCCGCCGCTCCCCCGCAAAGAGGATGCATTTTTCCTGTTCAATCGGAGCGAAAATTTTTCGTCGTCGTCCAGGCAGACCCTTAAGCAGGTGAAAGAGGCGGAGGAGGCGAACGAGGGAGATCGCATGGCTCATGCAGGGGATGAAAATGAAGAGGAGGCGGATAAGGAGGAGAGCAACAAGGATGTTCCGGAAATTATTGGGACACAGAATACTGTCAAGGGAGCGGGTGACACTCATTCCGAAGGTCCTGCCGATGATGACTTCGTCGTGGGATTTCAAGAGTCACTCCTCGAAGGCGTCATGTCCATTTTACTTCAGGCCATGGCCATTCTCCCGGACATGGCATTTGACTCCGTACTGAATCCTCAGATGAATGCTCACCTATTCGTCGCATACACTTCCCATTCGAGCATGACGCTGAAGACTCTTGCACTCAAACTCCTGTCGGCATACTTGACCCGGGCGAAGAATCCCGCCGTTCTGGAGTTTCTGAGTACCAAAGGCTTTTTCCTCACTAGTTTGTACATTCAGGGAACGCCGGAAATCTCTCAGCTCGTTCTCAACATTTGCTACGGTTTCGGTCCGGTGTCGCATCCGCTCCTTTTAGCCCTGCTATACTCGAACACGGTGTCCACCAAGTTGTTGGATTGGATTCAAGAGAATGAAGCGGGCTTGATACCTGCTCTCATGTCCATGGGACTTTTCCCGACGATTTTCAACATCCATGAAAAAAGTTCTGGACCACTGGATCCGTCACTTCAGAAACTTCTGACTACGGTGAACAGATTCTGTGCACTGCACCCCAAGGAGGATCCGTGGAAAGTCCTATTTGTCCCCGCAGTGGAATCTGCTTATGGCTGGTCATCACTTGTCCCTAGAATTTTAATGGAAGCCACGGATGCACTAAGGAAATATGAGGGGAAAACTTTGAAAAAGTCGGATGCAAATAACCGCTTGTTGTGGCTCCTGGAGAGGTCGGCAGCTGCCCGGCTGGGGAACCACTTTGACAAGTGGGTCCTGGGCCTCTTTACACTCCATATTATGGAGATGGACGAGGAGGATGAGACGGAGTATTGGGTTCATTTTGTCAAGAAGAATCGGAAGAAACTGAATCACCTCTGTGGGGTTTTCCTGTGTCGTATTTTCGCGCCAAATCTGGACAATCTGGATTTTAAAAACTACTGCGTTCGAGTGCTCTTGAGTTTCTGCTCCAACGTGCCCGTCTGGCTCCCCAAACTGTTGAAAAATGACGAGAAAATCGAACGGTGCTTCACGGCCTTTCTCCGGCTGTACTTTAACTATGCGGATAAGAAATGTGTCAAGTTGGACTCGCATTTGAGATCACCATCATTTCAGTCCTTGATCTCCTCCAATGGAAATTTGACTCTGACCCTTCAGATGGCGTCAGCTCTTCCAAATATGAAGGGCTCAGAAACGGGATCCGGAGCGGAGCGGGATGACGGTGCTGGTGGTGATACTGTGAGTGAGCCCGGTGGGATTGAATTGTCGGATAGTGCATTGAGAACTCGCTTTGAGAATATCCTCATCGACGCCGGGATTCTGTCACCCACGAGCAACTTCTCCTCCTTTACGCCAGATTTTAGGAATTTCAAAATCTTATTTGAGACTCCAACAAGTGGGATTTCTCCGTCCGAATTGAGACAGTGCATGACCATGATGGAGAAGTTGAGGGCACCGTTTTCACTGAGCGCGGGCAAATTGAATACTGCCATGCCGGGTCAGGGGAAAAACCCAGTGTCCAACGCAGCTTACTTTGAGGACATTTTTGAAGCAGTGAATAAATGTGCTATGAACATGCTCATTACCGTGGCCAGGGCGAGGACTCAGATGGAGGTGGAAGTGGCCAAGAAAATCTGTCGGCAGGATGAGGATTCAACTGCGGTGAAGCAGTGGGTGAATGTCGTGGACCAATTGGTGCATCCCAAGGCGCCGTGGCATTTCCCCGATGCATATCCACAGTGAGTTTCTTAATCGTCGAATGTTTATTTTAATTATTTTTTTATTTTCTTTACGAAATTGCTAAAAAAATGTATCATCTTTCAGTTTCTGCGCTTTGGACCAGAGTGAAGGTCCGGGACGAGTTCGGATCCGTCTGAAGCGTGAATATCTTAGGGTACACCATCGCTTCGTCATGCCCCCGTTTAGAAAAACAAGTGAGTTTCGACGAGAAGCTGTAGTGGTTGGAGTACTGAACGTGATATGTTAATGTATGTGTGATCTGTGATCTCGTTACAGACCTACCGCTACAACCACTGGAATATTTGTTCCTCTCTCATTCCGCTGAGGTGCTAAAGAACCCGTTGATCCTCAACGAAATAAATTTCATGCGGTTTTGCACCCGCATCATCCCCGGTGAAGAATTACCTGGTGAAGTCATCCTGACTAATAATCACTTGAATTTTATCGCGGAAAATGCACACTTGCAGTCGGAAAATGTTGAGGTTCGGAAAACCTGCATCAAGTATCTCATGAAGAGGAGGTACACGCTGGAGGATAGAGCCGTAGAGATTTTCCTCGAGTGCCGAAGCTTCCTCTTTGTATTCAAAACGACCAAGGACAGGGACGAGTTTGTAAATCTCCTGGGTCTCAAGAATGTGGCTAATAGTCAGATGATGTCGGTGAATGCGAACATGATGGAGACCTCCATGACTTCCATGACCTCGCAGTGGCTCAAGGGGCACTTGTCCAATTTTGATTACTTGATGTACTTGAACACGGCTGCTGGGAGGACTTATTGTGACCTCATGCAGTATCCCGTATTTCCCTTTGTCCTCTCCAAGTATGATAGTCCAACGTTGGACTTGCTGGCTCCTCAGTCTTACCGTGACCTGAAAAAGCCGATGGCTATTCAGGATCCCTCGAAGGAGGAGCATTTCCTGTCAACGTACAACGTAAGTGATAGAACCGGCAGTAATGCTCTGTAATGGCTGTAACTTGAGCAGCAGTTTAAGAGTGATTTTATAATGAAAATTTGTCTTGGGATTTGCAGTACCTTAAGCGAGAGTGTGACTCCGCCCCGTTCCACTACGGGTCCCACTACTCGAATTCAGGAATTGTGTTGCACTTCCTGGTCCGCTTACCTCCGTACACACAACATTTTTTGAAGTACCAAGGTTAGTTGTCGCATTTGTTTAAGTTGAAAAAGACATTGTCATTGGACGAGTTGTAGTACTTCGTATGCAACTTTGAGCTTTATGGGTTGACATAAAGTGAATGTATTTGTGACAATTGTTGTTTTTAGATGGAAGCTTTGACATCCCAGACAGGAGCTTTCATAGTGTGGAAACAACATGGCGGCTAGCTTCGAAGGAATCCAATACAGATTTCAAGGAAGCCATCCCTGAGTTCTACTACCTTCCTGAATTCCTGGAAAATCTCCAACATTTTGACTTGGGCGTGCGACAAAACGGTCAAAGGGTGGACGATGTCATTCTTCCGCAGTGGGCCAAAGGGGATGCGCGTCTGTTCACTTTAATAAATCGTCAGGTATGAAAATGTTTTCAGTAGAAATTATTAGTTATTTATTAATATTATTATTATTATATATGTTATATTACTATTTTTTATTATTATTTAAAATACATTAATATTATGATTACCGTGAATATTACTGTGACCCTTACCGTACGTGATGTAATCACATCAATTTTTCCAACAGGCCTTGGAAAGCAATCACGTGAGGAAATTCCTCTGCGATTGGATCGATCTGATCTTCGGATATAAACAGACTGGTAAAGCGGCCATTGACGCCATCAACATGTTCCATCCATCGGTAAGATCTGGCTATTGCTAATTGTTGGCAAGATGAATGAGAATTTGTTGGATCATTTTGGGAATTAATTAATGATTCATGTGCAGACGTACGAAGGATTTGAAGTGGATGATGCCGGAGACGAGCTGCTGATACGGGCACGAAAGGCGATGGTCTCCACGTATGGTCAGACCCCTAAGCAATTGTTCTCCTTCCCACATCCACGAGCCTCCATTGTGAAGGAGGAAAAATGCGAGATGGTACGACCATGTTATTTTCATTCGGTGATTTTGAAATCCTCAGGAAATATTCGAAACTTGTTCATTTTTGGGGTATCTATAGGAAGTGCTTGACACAGTCTGGGGCGTCCGTTGGGGAACATATGTTGGCTCTCCCGCTTGCCATGACTTGGAAGTGATTCACACTCGGGAGTACGCAGACTATATGAGTTTATTTGAAACAGCGTCCCGCGTCGTCTTTTGGCCTGAACATACACTTATACTTGGAGACAATGTGGTCGGAGATTGGGACAGCAACAAAATTCGTATTAAATCCAAAGTTGTATTCGACTCGATCAGCGATGATGTAAGATTGGCGGATGATTTCAGCGTGTTTTTTTCAATCTTAAATTATAATGACCAGTGTAAGTGACTAACTTCGGTATGGTTTTTATGTGAAGATTACAGTCTGCAGAGGTACAAACAATTCCATTTGGGTTGGCCACCACTCCGGCCGAATCTCAGTGCTTAAAATTTCCCCGCAAATGGACAAGGTTGTGGAGAGGGTTGAGCTCGTGGGTCATTACCAACCCGTGAAAAAAATCGATGTGAACCTGGAGTACTCAATGGCCATTTCATGTGCCGGAGAAAATTATGCCATCTTGTGGGATATTAACAAGTATCCAAAGTGAGTGCATTTTGTTAAAATTTTAATATCGTATTTTTTTTGGATTTCTTTAGTTTTAGCTTTCAATTTTCTATATGTTTTGTTTTAAATATTTGTGGTAACATTCGAATTTTCACTGATTTTGTCGCAGAATCGCTTTCAATAACGTTATAGAGTGCACGGAAGCAGTTGATGACATTTACTCATCCCGATCCAGTGGCGACGTGGTAATAGTTAATAGGCAGTACAACCGCGTCACACTTTTTACCATTAACGGTTTCAAAATCGGCTCTGTTGAGCCGGAGGAAATCGTGGAATCTGCCTGTCTTTCTACGTTGGATCCTGGAAGGAACGTCAATGTCGTCGCTGTAGGCTGCGACTATGGCATCATCAGGTGGGATTTTAGGATCAGTTAAATAAAACTTCGCAATTTATCGTCTTTTTTCTAACTTAAGTTTTGTTACCCTAGATTTTACTCAACATGGGATCTGAAGTTCTTGAACCAACTTAAGGTTTTGCCTCTGTCTACACTGGCGATCCAGAGGTAGGTGTATCGTATCAAATCGTTTATCAC
Source organism: Pseudobourletiella spinata (assembly GCA_009870155.1). NCBI lineage: Eukaryota > Metazoa > Arthropoda > Collembola > Symphypleona > Bourletiellidae > Pseudobourletiella > Pseudobourletiella spinata. The sequence goes on along the minus strand of WJFA01001294.1, from coordinate 13,180 downwards.
GTTTTGGCTTGAAGTCTTCGTACCGCGGCAAGCAAATTGAAATAACTTCCCTTCTCTTTTCAGCCTTCGCTACTCCAAGGATGGGAAGCGGCTGTACTGCATCTCCAGGACAGAGGAGGGCTCTGTTTCCGTCGCATTACAACTATCGCCGGAAGGAAAGCACTACTGATCCCCCGGGACATGGTCATCACCATTTATTTTAATTACCGCAAACACAAGATTCGACATAGAATTTGACCTTCTACTAACTCCAATCCTCTACATTTTGACGTACTCCCAGTATTTTCTGAAGGAGGCAGAAGAATGCGGACCCCATCATCAACTTGTTGTGCTTGGGTTGTTTTAATTGTTTTGACTGATATATTTCCAACTATTCATATCCCTTTTTTTAAAACCAGTAGAGGCAATGCCCGCGGTTTTCAACTGAAATTATTCTTGACAGTAACGCTTATGAAATGCTATATACTCATACAAATAAGAGTCCTTCCTCGCCTCTGCGCTATTAGCTAAGGTTGTAACCATTATGACCATAGTCGTTTAGTTAGCTGTGTACGTGAAGATGAAAACATGGAAAAACGGTTGTACAGGGTATGTTTACACGGCTTGCCGAATGACTTGCAATCACTTTATTTTATTACTAATTGTACACTATATTGTGAAAACTTCTTGTACTGCAACATGTTAAATACACAATTATTGAGAATAAATTTTTATACTTTTTAACGGTCTGTAAGTGAAGGTGACTGTGTTTGTGCACTGGAGTGGAGACTGTGCGGCAGACTGACGACTGACGCGTTCGCTGCTTCAGTTGTGAAGAAGCAGAAGCACACCCACAGCTTCTGCCACGATTTTGGTAATTTGTTTGACCCAGTCCCAGCCGCATCGAATCCTGAGTGTGAATATTATCACATCTGGTCCCATATCCATAAGTTTCAATGGCGTAAACATGTACATCAGGTTTTCATGGGCGATTAATGGCTCCATGTTAAGATAAGCTCTGAAGTCATCGCCCCACTGTTGCTCAAAAAATCATGAACGACGCAAGGGAAATGACGTGATCGTCGCATGCTACACCACCACAAGTTGGTGATAAGGTAACTTGGTAACACCAAATCTACCCTCTAAATGTGGTACAAAATGACTCCATTGAAGTTGGAAATAATATCATAGTGACATTTCTTCACACAAAATGACTAGTGATCCAAGATTTGATTGGTAAAAGCTACTATAATGCATCGTATACTCTTGCCTATTCCAAAAATTCGAATCCACTGAAACCGATTTGATGTCTGCGGCATAGTTTTGATGACATCTAATAAAAATCAACAACCTCTTTGCACTCGCTGTCATGAGTTAGTGTAGTCCCATTTGTACACTTGACAGGCAGAGATGCCGTGATGACTCTGTCCGTCGGACAGACGCCGTCCTCCTCGGGAAAGCAAATCGGGGTGAACTTTCTCGGGTCGGGGAACAAGGCAATTTTCCCTGGTTCGCAGTAAGCCCGCGTGGTTGTCTGATGGCAAGTTCCGTTGTACACAAAGGTGAACTTGGTGGAGACCGGATCCTCCTCCGTCTGTGTGTTACGATCGCTAAAGATTATAGCACTATGGCAAGGATTCGTCTGACATTCGGGCGCTCCGCTGGAACTGCTCACTACTAGCCATTCCGCAGGCTTGCAAGGTCCCTGCGGATGAAACAGCCATAGAATGAAACAAATGTGTGGCCACAACATTATGAGTCTGGATCATCGAGTATGGAGAAAGCGCGGTAGATTCTCACCTGAGAGAAAATTGGATGACAATGTCCGGTCTGTCGCCAGTACAACATGGGCCGTGCACTGCATTTTGGTCCGAACACAAACGCACATTCACACTGACCCAGTCGCAAGTTGAATTTCACTGGAGCGGCAGCCCTCTGTCTGCTTGGAACGCTGACCTTTTCCGGACGGTTCTTATAATCGCGTAAAATCAGAACGGAGTGTAAGCCGCTCCTGCCTTCGTCTGCCGGACGCTCACTTGTGTTTTTAGTATCACTTCGTTTCACCCTAATATTTTCGTATCGCCGAAAAACTTGGTTCCTCCCACAGGGTCCTTTCTGACCAACTTGGTAACATTCACCTGTGACGGGATCAAATGCCTCTTCCAATCTGCAAGTTTTTGGCCTGTTAAAATAGAGTTTAGTGGGATGATGAGACAGTGAGCTAAATTCTCATGTATTACTATTATTTGGAGCAAGACGTACTTACGGTTTTAGAGATGCACCATCCAGAGGGCGATGTATTGCGAGGAAGTAAAGAGTGAGACATAGGAAGAGATGATGAAAATCCCGGGCTAGTATTGCGCGTCTCATTTTCCAGTAATTTTGGACGGTTAAAAGATGAGTGCCAAATGGTGGGGGATGCGAGGAGTTGCCTTCACGCAGAAGCAACTCCTTGCGCGTGACTGTTAATGATCTATTGAACGGAGAGTTCCGGGTTGGCTGTGAAAACCTGAGAAAAACTTTCGAGTAAACTCCACGCTGTGTATAATTTAGCAGCTTCGATGAGTGTGTTTAGTGCCTGACGTCATGGAAGAACAGGTTCTTTGGCTTTTGTTGATTCCCCGCGCAAGGTTGCGAAGTCAATCCTCTGAGGCTGCTATCCGGAGTAGGACAGGTTATGCAAACAACGTCGTGTAGGGTTGTGGGATCGAGAATGTATTGTTACATAAGTAGCAGAGAATTAAAATAAAATTGATTCGCATGTGACAAATCTTGAGATCAGATTTGGCCTGACCGTTGGAAGGAAGCACGCAACACCTCTGTTTTCGTGGGATCATGATGAATTGGCATTTAACATCTGAATGTTTACTAGACCCAACAGCAGAGTTACTTAGCTATGCTCAAATTCGCTTTTAATCACATAATTGTCGGACTCTTGAGACATGAGACGATAAGTAAAAGAAATTAAAGATAATGTCTTCAGTTTAATTTCATTCTCATTTGAACTGGGATTTTGTTTCACACACAACAAAGAATGTACAGTACACCACATCGGCCCTTGGGACGCGCGCAATGAGCAGCCCCGGAATTAGCAGTCTTTGTCTTGTAGGCTATGCGGGAAATTACCTTTTTAGTCCTAAATAGCACGATGGCGTATGAGCACCTGAAATACAGTACTTGCACTTGACAGTGTTAAATTAAGTGGAACAAATAGCCTTTTAGTATGGCTTTCAGATACTACAGCTGGGATGACTATTTGCTTTCAGGCGTGTACAGTATGACTAAACATTTGTCGTAAAAAACACCGCATCGGAAACGGAGCCCGTCGCCTTATCCTCCCGCTGTCGCGGTAAGCACGGGATTTTGGCGGAGAGTTGATGCAGTATCTGCTTATTGCACACAAAAATCCAGAACAGCCCAACGGCATAGAGAACTCTGTAGGCTTCGAGGATCGTAAAGTAGACGTTGATATCAATGAGAGCCGCAAAGTTGAAGACGAATTCAAAGACCAAGAATAGTCCAGTGAGAAATACCAGTTTCCCCGTAAAAATTACTCTGCAAGCCAAATGAAAAATAAAGGAATGGAACACGTGATGGCGACCGAACATTAAATGGAGTAAATCTCTTATGTCATACCTGTCCGACCGGGAAGAAATGTGTTTGTTCTTTAAGCTTTTCATCTCCCACGCACTTTTGAACGTGAGAACAGCAAGTATCAAGTTGATCCCAAAAACAATTGCATTTGGAATGCCCATATATGTCAAATAGGCCTCCCTTCCGTACACCGTGCAGTAGTTGGAGTAGCCCGGTTCGATCCGGTAGCCTTCGAATTTCCTGCAAAAATCATTAATATAGACACATGAACCAGTGACAGATTCGCTCTCAGGACAATCAATCAACTCAAATCGTGCATATCATCTCCGCACGCGACGAGATAGCTTACCGCAAAGGCCACTCCATGACGCTTCCAATGCTCACAATGACTACCGGAACGCCGACCCCGAAACAGCAGTACATAAGAAATCGATTTCCTCCCTTGTCGAATCCACTACTGCACGCTGTGGTGGATCTGAAACGTGATTCATTGACAGTATACTGACACCGTGATAATTCCCATTGCACGCCTACCTATTAATGAGCAAAAGTTTCACCTTAACCTCCGCCAAACGTCCAGAGTGAGCATGGCCGTCCACGTGTAACAACTTAGGTCTGCAAAGTGGTGAAGAATACCTGTAAAAAGTAGCCATGGGAAATAAGTTATACTATAATCCAACTGAAAATAAACTGTTAAATAGCTTCCACACGCTACAACTTACCTAATATTACACAGAGGGGATACCACGGCCCTGAAACCAGAAGCTGAATCTTATCGTACAACACTGTGCCGATGAGGATCAGTAAAACAGTGTAAAGTAGTAGCTGAGATCCGGAAAATGCCATGATGGTCCATCCGTGAGAGTTTTGCTTATCCCACAACACAATGTACACCGCTAATATCGCCGAGTATATCAACACACACGGAATGTACACAAAAGTCCACACAATCTTCGAGCGGAGCAAATGCCGCTCCAATTGCTCAGACAGTTCCTGATTTCGCGCCAAAATACCTTCCGTCACCCCGCAAGTTGTTACGAAAAGTTTGGCTGATTTAGGATCATAATTCTCTCCTTGCCAGAATCCATCGACACAGAAAGCTTCCTCACCGGTGAAAACGGGCTCCCAGGACAGTAGCGAATTCGTTCCAGGCCTTCTGCTAAAAATCCTTCCGTCTGATAGGATCTTCAGCCTAAACGGAAGGCGCGAAATATTTCAAACATTAATAAACATTTGAAACCATTGATATTCATTGTCTTTAGTGAGCACAGTTGTAATTTGACCTACTCTGACATGGCATGCACGCGAAACTCAACAGAGTCATTCATACAGCTTATGGAGGATGGGTCGACAAAGTGGAGCTGCGGGCTACCGTAACTTCGCTTGGCCGACGGTAAATTCTCGTAGATATCCGGTGTCCAGTCTTGTGGGCTTTCACTACAAGCGCATGGCTCATCCCCCATGTCCTTCATGACCATTCCCAGAGGGCAGCATTTTGGGATGCAAAGTCCGGCCCCCCGCTCCGACATGTCGTGATAACATTGTGACTTGCAGAATTTCACAGTCACCGACACAGGGGTGAGGCTGCAATAATGATGAGGCAATCAAATGCAATTACAACGCTCATTTCGTGACTCATAAATGAAAATTACGCCATCAAATATGCACGGAGAGGATTCTAAATTTGCGGTTGCACTAGAAGTTCAGCTCCTCTCATCAATTCTATTCCAGACAAAAATAAGTAAGACACGCGCTCTATGATATCATATAAACTTTACTCATCTTCTCAAGCTCAGCCTTTGAAGTTTGACCTTCAGTGAGGAATTTAAATGAGAAAAACTCACCTGCATTTACGCTGCTTAAATTGTTAAGGTTACCTACACAACAGTGCTGTGAACTAAAAGTGGACTGTGTGCATCTTCACAAGGGCTTCGCAATTACCGCAATCAGAACACACACCACAGCAGTAAAGTACAGGAAAACTTTTCGGCGTGATCAGGAAATTACCTTTGAATGCAATAATTTTCCCTGTCAAAATAAATCTCCTCAATCCCTTTGATGTAGGCGACGAAGCCGTCTGGCGTGAAATTGAAGTGAGCCCGCGAGTCATCCTCCCACGCACTCCCATTAGCCGACCCAACGGTTGCACTCACTGAAAACACATCCTTGCATACCAGTTGCCTTGTTTTCAATGTGAAATTAAAGGGAGCATCTCCAAATTGTTGGTGGAAATAATCCAACTTTTCCCGCCCATAAATTATTTGAAATTCCTCCGGAACATTCCAAAATTCCTCCTCCACGCTTCCACCGCACTTGTGAAGGAATGGCTGTTCATGTGAATAGTGTCGAATGTCTAGCTGTGCCCCTGTAACATTAGATGATATGATATCGTCATGGCAGGCCACAACTCCAGCGTATAGCAGTATTAGGATCAGGAGCGGCACGACCACGTCGGTGACATTTCCCATGTTCTCCGACTGACGAGTCAACTGTGGACATTCGTGAAAAGTACACAAACTTGAATGAAGAAGATGAGCAGATCACAGGAGTGCAATTATTGTTGCGAAGACAAAGTTCCGGCTCAACTGGTTCACGCACGGCAGCACCATTGATGATCTTCACCGGCAGCAGCAGCAGCAGGTTTTTCGTCCACCTGCCAAACTATTCTTGTTGCGACAAAGCGACGAGCACCTTTGAGTTTGATTCGCCTTCTCTGGCTCGCAGAGCAGAATGTGCAGTAAAAATGCAAATTTTCCCAGTCTGAGGAAGGTTACGAGGAGGGAAAAGATTGAGAGCTCCCTTTGCGAAATTCACATTTCTGCAAAGGAACGTGGGAGAGATGTTCAGTGGACTCTGATGAGAGTGAGTGTATCTGCGAGTGCAGTTAAATTCAGTATGTCAGAAGAAATTATTATGATGTTGATGTTGAGCTACTCGAGAATCACGGAGTCCGTGACAGTGGCGGAATGTATCATCTTTAAACTCCCTCCTCGGCTTCATATATGACAAATGATGCCTGTCTAAATTATATGATGAGCCTGCAGGCTCTTCGGGTGTACTCAGCCAGCCCTTTCATGATTAAAGGACGAAGCAGTTGTTGAACCTTATAAGCGACTCTCCACAGCGGCAGAGCTAATACGAGGCAACTTTGTGAACGGCTACACACAACGAATGTTTCCGTCTCAGATGCGTATCTTCACAAGTTGTCCTTGGATTTCCTGAAGCAATCAGATTTTTTTTGTAGACAATTAGACTAAATAAAGTTTAGAGGCGGCACTATAAGTTTTGTCGCCGTACCTTCTCGTATATTTTTTCCTCAAATTATGCTCATTGTCCGTCCGTCCATCCTGGGATTGAAGAGGCTGAATGTGTATATACGTCCTGGTTAAGAGGTTTGGGTGTATAATGGGATGGGGCAGACTTGGATGGGGCGAAAAACCTGCCATTGTTGTGAGAAATTGGAAGGCGCGTGCGTACAATTGCTTTTGAACGGAAAGACATGAAATTAAGAGAAGAGATGATGAAAACATGTTTTTCCCAGTCTGTAGATCTTCATACAAGGATTTTATATGCATCGGTTAATGACCGTGTTCGGAATGACTGGTAAAAGATATGCTCATATTCGAATGGGAGACGAGCCTGTTAAATTCTCCAATTCTGCCACAAGGTGTAAACGGAGACACTTTGACGCTTACGACGTAGTATGTGCAGGAGTTATGCAATCGTGGAATAGTCAAGTTGCATGTGAATGATTCTAGCATTCCCCGCAGTATTGCCTGAGGCAATGCATACAATGAGCTATCTCGAATTTTGAAGAACTATACGACCCATATGCCGAAAGCATTATCGCAGGGCAGGGCTTTGATTGAATGTGTCGTCATATTTCGTCTACATAGTTATGGCAGAGTTACGCAACCTTGAATTACGGCTGTCAAAGGTCACTTTTTCGATCTCATCTTCATGTATTCATAACTGGTATGACTTAAACGAATGCTATACGGCTCGGTGAATGGAAACGTGCGGCGGCATGTGGGTTTGGAATGTCATAATTTCTATTAGAAAAAGGTTATTTTTACATTACTCACGTCCAGCTACAATGGCCTCCACGTGGAGCTAGTAAACAAAAACAAAGTTGGATAATTACAGCTTCTGGTTGTAGTGATTAATTGTTTTTACTTTCATAACGTCATGCATATGGACTTTCACAGCATCATGTTGATTGAGATCTAGCTTATGAACCACAGAGGGCAAGATAGCTACGCTACAGGCTGCAGGAGGGATTGCGGAGAGGGAGTGATCGATTCAGTGAGTGTCGGCATACGTTATAGCTATAGAAGCCAAGTGTGTGTGTACAGCTAATTGAATTGGTTTTGGGCCCTACGAGAAGGAACAGAACCAGACTTTAACGCCACCGAATTACTATGTTAAATATACTCTGATATTCCTATAATTTTCTAATCATGGGTCCTACATTAAAGATCTCTGAGGAAATGAAGCTAGGCTCTACAGAAATAAAAATCCCGTGATTTGTAGGAATAAATTTAAACGCGGGTAGGTTTCCAAATTATCTTTCCGGCTTTACCACTGAATCCTGGCAAAACCGCTTTATTGGCTTTCCCAGTCATTTTCATGATGCCCAATCATTCGTCATCTATCCTTAGCTGAGGCAGAAGGATGAACTCAGTAATTTGCGTCTCCATCTCCAGCTTTCACATAATAGGGTTATGGAATTGGAGATGGGAACTTGCGTTTTGAAACGATATTGTAATTAAATTAACACTATTGGGTTGAATGAAACTGGTCGCATCATCGTTAAAAACATGTCTGCCATTATATTGACATTAAATATGTTGCCAGTATCATTTTTGAACAATATCATTTCTTTGAACATCGTGTGGCCTCCGCTCTGTAGCTACGAAAAATAGACTCAAGGTTTCAAAAAATATCTGCATTATGTTCAACGATGTTTTACTTAGGTTGGATTCTAGAATATGCTAGTGAAGGCTAGACTCGCAACGTCAGCATAAAGAAGTGATCATTCCACATTACTTAAACGGTGCAATGGACTTCTGTACATAATTGTCAGAGCGTGAAGCCGCTTAAAATTGCTACCACGCTTTCGCTACCCCCCTATTCTCTCACATTCGGTGAATCCTCAGATGTGATGTGAGTTGGGTTGGTTTACATGGTAGTTGCACAAATAATTGTTCCAACTCAGCGAATACTGCTGGCGTTCTGATTGACGCTGGATGAGTAAACAAACAAATGAGAAATTCGTTAGATGGAGAAGATATTAGCAGAAATCGAAAGAGAAAACTCCAGAAGATATTCCGATCGATAGACATCTCATCTCATCTAAACATTTAAAAACTTCAAATTTGGACTCTTTGTTCTGGCCTACGACTGTGAGGCCATTAAATAAAAGCTAAAAAGTAACATAAAGTACGGTACGAATTACAGCCTACAGCCGGGACGGAAGGCTAATTATGAATTAATATTCTGAAAAGTTAAATGAACTTTTCATGACTACAACAGCATAGACGAGACGATTGAAAATGAGCAGATCTGTATTACAACTGCCGTTTCTAACAGTGGCACCACTGTTCATGATACTCCCACTACTGCCTTCGGTAGCATGGAGTGAATCCGTTTACGACTACGTGGATGACGAGGCCACGGTTCAGGAGAAAACCGTTGGTGACACCCGCAAAGTTGAGATGGATTTTAGAATGATCCAAACCGAGCCTTACCGGCACTATCCTACCGTCCCCTGGTGCGTCACTGGTCGTGACGAATCTCAGCTGCACCGCTGGCCCTTAAATCAATTCATTCCACTACTTCGAAGATCCCTTGTCTACCGCAGTGATTTGACAAATTTCAAATACAAAATGGATTTCAACGAAGTCAAGTCAACCCAATATGGCACTTTATCCAAAAGAGTACATGTAATTTTTAATTCCTATGCTCGAAGACATCCTCAGCACGGTATTTCAGAAAAGTGGCTCCCAGGCCCTCTAGAGGGCTTACTTGTACAGGCTCATCATAATCCTAGAGGATTGGGCCTTCCCACTGGTCAGTTCGGGAGATCATCACTTTACTGTACAGATTGTGATATGTTTTGGGAAAGGAGCGTGCCATGCTCAAAACGAGCGAGCTTGGAGGCTATCGTGAGTCGAGCAGGAGGAAATTAAATGGTGGGAAGTTACAAGATTTTGTTTTCAACTTTGTCTATAGCCGCCAAATTTGCTCACATTTCATCACCTCCTGATGCGTCCACCGAGGGAAAATGACACAGTTGGACGTGGAGTTGCAGGTCGCCGGTCGGAGATTCATACAAATTTTGTGTTCCACAGCCCTGCGTGTGGGGAAGCGAAACGTTTGGAATTCTTGTAATATTTAAACTTTCAGTTCCTTTACCATTTGGAACTGCACCAACTGCTGATAAAATCTGTGTGATTTAATAGAATTATGGCAGTGCGAAGTTTCCAGGATTGGGACTATGATGTTTTACGGTTGGGACCTTACGAGGTGACCCGAGATCCAGTGAGCAAAAGTTGGATTAGGATTCCTCCCCCATACTTTCAAGATTCACTGGATCAAATAATCTGCCACGGTCGTCCGTCAAAAGAGGTGGTCCTTGGTCCACCTGGTCTATATCCGCCCTTTAAGATGAGTCAGCAGTTTGCAGCCTGCCTTCAGAATGAACCTCCTGATGGGACCCCTTTCTGTGATGGTTCTAATTTGTTGATTGCAACTGGAATTTGTCGTAATATCCAGTCACCGCAGTGCCCCGACAATCCAACGCTATTGGAGAGCGAATTATTAGACATTGACTGCCCTACGTGTCCATTACCGACCCAGAACCAAAGCTTCTTCGTGGACTCGTCAACGAGATGTGATGTTGGCCAGCGAACTGTCCATGGATTCCTGATGATCTGGGGGAATTATTTTGTGTTCCTCTATGTCATGTTTATTGGTCGGTTTGGGAAAGAGACACTGAACCAGTATAACTGGAGAGGGAACAAACCTTGGCTTTGGGTAAAATTATTTCAACTCCAATCTTTAGCCGCCATCCAAGGTTACGTTACATACATATGAGTTCCCCCAATTATTGTAATTTATATCCGCAGATACACATGATCGGTGGTATATTAGGATTACTCATGGTATATTTCGGCCACTTCAGCCCAGTGTATGTCAAGTCAAGTTTGATACATGTCATAGTGGGATACGTTTATTGTGCTGCTCTTGGCCTCTGCTATTGCATATCATGGCTGCGCCACGATAATCGAATTATACACCTTGCTTTTACAGCCATACATGCTCTGTCGGGCTATGCTGCTATCATTCTTGCAAGTTGGTTCGGTTTCGTCCATTAGCTGTGCTATTGATCCACATAAGTTGTTCAGTTTTCATGTATGTTTGTTTTAGCGGTATCATTGTTTTATGCTCCTAAATGCGGATGGGTGCCAAAAATAGCAAGCGCTATTGCTTGTGGTATTTTTGTCATTTTCTTCGGGGTCATGACGGTAAGCTGCGACAGAAGACCCCAATTTTTCTGCGGAAAGTCTGAGCTTAAATGTACAGTCTTCAGTTTACTTTGTTGGAATTGAAGGGTCATGTATGTTGCCTGGATAAATTGTTTGGAATGAAGCCTTCACGTAGACATTTTTTGACACTGGAAGCTCGTTTTGATCAAGTACCGGTTCCAGTAAGTGCTAAAGATAACGAAAAGTCCAACATGGAAATCAAAACAGAATGATTTGAGCACAATTTTGTGATTTCAGAAAAGTGACTTTCGATTAACAATTTTCATAATATTTCTCCTGATTCTTTTCGGACTTTCACTCGCAAGTACATTAGCTGAGTAGCATATCCCTTATTCGTGCGAAATGAACTGAAAACAATGATTCTACAGAGCAGTTACAGATTTTAATTTGGGCCTGAGGCCAAGTAAGTTTTGTACGAGTGTTATCGTTTTGGAGCGCAATAAAAATATTTTATCTAATAATTTGGTAAGGGAATTTAAGGAATGGTAATAATACTATGATGGGATCGTACAACGAACAGGTTTGAACAATAGCTGGAGGCTCGGGCAATTCGTTCATTATTACAATTGGCAATTTGCAAGAAAAAACCCAGGGGTCGGAGCGGAGCTCTTCCAAACATACTACAGGAGTGCGTATTTTATGTATCATCTTGCATTACGTGGCAGGGAGGCTCGGCAACGAAAATTTAAGCAAGATACGATCACGTATGTGACAAAAAAAGGCGCCCGACGTCTTTTGTCTCCTTTAACTGGAATATACCCGACCAGTTATCTGGAATTTAGCCGACATCTGAAGTAATTCACAAAGATTCCCGACCTCTGAAATGAGGCAGTTTACTGCAGAATACCCGATACGATACCGATATGTGTAAATTACTCCATACCGATATTCAATTTACCTTGTATCAGACATACGACGGTAAACATTTCCCGGCATACGTAGAACTTTTATGTAAATTATGGGACACATGTTGCGAATTCTTCTAAAGACCCAAAACGTGTCAGGTGTCATGCCATCGATGTTTGTTCCCATTCGGCCTCATTTCCCTCCTATTTAAACGCACATGGTAACAATGTTGAGTCAGCATCTCCCGTAACCGTAATAAATTTATTCATACACACTTTCAACTCTATGGCCATTTCCTCGGCTGTTCCAACTATAGAGCTTCTAATTGGAAAGGACAAAATACATACAATTCTCTTGCTTTAATCCGCCAACTTCAAAGGCCTATCCTGTCGGATGCGATATGCGAATCTTTTATCGCTTACGTTTTAACGTCAAAAAGATTATAGTCAATTCGGTCTATAATGGTTTCTTCACTATAACGGTATGGATTTAGGTTCATCGCCAGTAGACCTAGTAGTGGAAATTTTATCCCGTATAACGGTATTTCCATTATAACGGTAGGATTTCAGCCGCCCCCAGAGGTACCGCTATGAAATCCAATCCACCCTAATAGAAAAAAGCTAAATCCCCACCGAAGCTCATGAAACTGGAAGAACTATTCAAACTGGGACCTATCCACCGTACTGCGTTATTTTATCCATCTTCTCCGGAACAGTTTTCATCAGTTGTGTCCAACCCAGAAGGTCTGCAGTGGCTTCCCTTCGTGTTCTCCTTGGCTTACATCCTAATGCCTCATGACTAAGGCGAGGATTTTGCACATTTTGCACTTTGATGCACTTTAAAAGATACACCTGTATTTGCTAGGTAAAATCGATTACGCATATCGAAATAAGTGGAAATGCAGTTTTAGTTTTTTCTCAAAAAAACATTTTTTGCATTTTTTGCACTTTCGACAAATTATGCCGCATTTTTTGCATTTTGGACAGATTTTGCGCATTTCTTGCATTTTCGCGTTGTTTTTACTGATTTTAGCGTGGTTTCTTCCACGTTTGTTAAATTTAAGCGCCAGCGTTAGCCATTTGGCAAGAAAAAACTCACTTATAACCGATTTCGTTTCAAAACAAAATTTATGTTCTGCCACTAAAGTCCTTACAATGTATTCAATTAAGTATCAATAACCGTCACACGTCACACTCACCAGGGGGTATTTG
>WJFA01001293.1:0-22563 GCA_009870155.1 Pseudobourletiella spinata | reverse complement strand
TTAACATGGGATTTTTCAATGAAGACGTACCCTTTGGTCCCGAGTGAACAAAACTTCGGAGGCTTGTAACTTGGGCAAACCTGAATCTCCGCACCTAGGAGTTTGGCATTATTAATGTTCCTACATGACCTCTTAAACCCGCACAGTGCCCACTCTGTGCTAGGGGGACATGTGGGATCCGCCCTTGTCAGTTCTGCACATCTGCACCCATATAAACTATTTCCCAAAGAAGCCAAGGCTTTGGGAAAGTGCACGGTTTTCTACTACCTTAACATTATATTATTACTGTTACTATTTACTACGAAAATTCCCCTCACAAGATCGTGTCAAGAGTTTCCGGTCGTTTTGTCATTGTAAGCAGGCAATACGGCAAGAGGTAGTACTTTATAGAAGTCTGAGACAGTTTTAGCGTTGCGACTAATCCTGATGATGATGACTCTAGAATAAGGCGGAGGCTGATAAGAGATGTGGTGATTATATCCGTGAACAAGTGACGTGGAAATGATTATAATTTATTTTAACGAATAAATTTCAGGCACTAATGACGGAATTGACCCATTAACATGAAGTGTCAACTTTTTTGGGGAAGTTTGTAGTCGTGCACGCTCCATGACTTCAAAGTGTGTTTGATGAAAAAAAGTATGATGATGGTGTAGATTTAAGGCTCGTTCACCTTACAGAGGAAAGGAGGAAGAAAGTCATTATAGAAATGGGTAGCTACAATGGTTTAAATTTTGTTTGAATGTAGCGTAATACTACTGGGAACAGCTTCACTGAAGGGAAGAACTTTGGGCTTGCAAGTAACGTATGATTCCAATTAGATGAGTTCTTGGGAGTGGGTGATTATAATTATTCAAGTCAGTGAGAGAGCTCTAAGGGTCTATTTTTTCTCTTGTTATTGTAAAACACGAGCTCGACCGACTGTATAAGGAGGATGCGGGCCAAATTCCACAAAATTTCTCTTTCGCCCTTCCGTATCTGGGGTGCTGGAGCGATACAGTACCATTCGGTGTGTCTGTGCACATGCTCCGTGTCAGCGGATATTATTCCATTTTAGAATGTGAAGAATGGGCTATTCAGCGGGGTAGGACAAGAATGAGCAAGGTCGTCACAGTTGTGAAATCTGTTGCGATGACTGCAGGACTACGTCTGTTTCATTATTTAACTCCTCTTGTTTCTTATGTAGTAGTCAGGGCCTTTTGACGATTTTGGGTTGTCTACTGTGGTTTGGGCCGTGGTGGTTGTCGTTGTTATTGTTGTTGTTGATTCGCAACCCTCGCCCATTCCACCTCACGCTGTTGCAAGCTTTAATCGGCTAAGCTTCATCATTCCAGTGGTTTGTTCAGTTTTAAATACGGGGGAAATGAGTTTCTGTTTGCATAGCACAAGCTATACTAATAATGATGGTAGTATGTGACAACGAAGTCTCGGACATATATTCGAGATTGTGGTCACATCTTTGTTCGCGGAGCAATAATGGTTACTGTAGGGGGAAAATCATCAAGTCACGAGAATGAAATTTGAATACTTTAGGCGAAGATGGTGACAGGTGATAAAATTCTACTCTAATTCGTATGCTGCAGCTTCCACATGTACTCCGATCATCTGGTCAGATACGATTCACGAGGGCTACCATACTTTTCCTTTTATTCTGCAGGACGGCCGCTCCCTCTCCAGTGACTATCTACTACCACCCCTCACAGGAACCTATGCATCCCGTTTCCCCGTTCATCATTCATTCAAGCTTAATATTGTGCGATTTTTATTTGATATATATGGAGTGAAAGAAGTGGAATTGGAGGGTAGCCCCGAGCTTGCTATGCAGGTTCTCCTCCCTGTGTGAAATAAGTCCATGCAACTAATTCCTGGTTATGAGAGGAAATTGTAGATCGTGAAACTTGGGCTGCTGGTTGCAATTTATTTTGCATTATTTTGACGTCCACGACTGAAGATACAGGGAATTCATTCCACCATTAGGTAGTTCATATAGGGGTCCAGCCTTTATGGCAGTGAGGGGAGACGAGGCGATTATACATTGTGATTTTGTGATGATTGATTTGATTCAAGTGTGAAGCAAATTACTGCCCCTCGCTCACTCTAAAAGTCAGGATAATAAAGTAAAATTTTATAAGGAATAGAATGGATGGCTTTGATAGATCAAGGGTTAGTTCGTGTGGGTAGCAAGCACCTCAAGCTTTTTTCTAGTCTGGCTTTCTGAACCGTCATTTTCATTACTGTCCATTTCAATACATACTTTTCCCGTACGCCTCACCTCCAAATTTACTACTGTACCGGGAGTCGTTGGAACTCGCTCTTTTATTATTATAACGTTGGATTCGTATACCAATTTGTACGTTGGAAGGTGGGGGAAGATGAGGAAGATGGTGGTGGTGGTCACCGCCTTCCCATTTCCCGCGGACTTGCGCGCTCGGAGTTCATTCAACCTGGAGGTTGAAATATGGTTTGTTCAATTTTATTGAGCTGGTGTGGTGATAGGAGGGAATCACTTCACTTACAATGGTCAACCAAATTTTTTTTGTTGATATTGAATAAAAAATTTCTTGCGTGTCATAATAATTGCCCGTCACCCTTCATCTCGGACAAGAGAGGGCTATAGCAGTAAGAGAGTTGCGGTTGTATTGGAGGATACGAGCAGGACGATGCGATCCCAGTTTCATTCGGCGCTCACTCACAGTCGTAGTATGCAGATCAGGAATGATCGCTGACTAGTCACCACAACATGAGCTGTCATTCCGGACTCACAGAGGTTGACTAACAAGTTCGCGAGCCAGGATCTGATCCTGGTATTGCGTTGTTCCTTTCCTATTGTGTGTGGTTCGGGGGCTGCCATGGTTTGAGAAACTCTGGTATCATCGTCCATTGTGCGTGTGTGTAAGCGGGTGTGTGGTGTAACGTCGACAGCTGAGCATACACAGATGTGTGTATTGCTTCAGAAAATATGAAGATTACATTCTGTTTGCGTGTGTTTCTGTGTGGGGATGGGTGGGATGATTATGGACAATGTTGAAGCTGGATGGAAGTGTGGAAAATTGATTTGTGTGATCACGACTTCTGAAACATTCAATTAAGTTCTCACCCGGAAATCAAATTAAACTTTAAAAACTGGTGGCTGTCTAACTTGCTCCCTCGCTTTGACCGGTTTAGCTCTTTTCCTTTCAGTTCAGTGGTGATTTCTTCTGTTGATTGTTAGCATTGTTGTTATTGTTGCTGTTGCTGTTGCTGCTGCCTTTGCTCCTGCTCCAACTCATCATGCGGCTGTTATGACCAACCGGAGAGAAACTATACTCACTCCGTTAACAACGAGTTAGTTAGACTTGCACATCATCCCTGCTGGATTCTTTCCATACCCTTGCATTTTTTCTACGAGAAAATCAGTGAAATAGGAATACGAAGAGCCCCATATATTTGGTTTGGTTTCTTCAACCCTCCATCACCTTTCAGAGGAGGTGATGTTAGTTGAGCATGTGAATTCGACAAATCCGACCAGCAGAACCATAATGAAGTTGACTGTTAACTCAAAACTTTACACATGTTTTTCAGGGTTCCCGGCTTGCTTGCATCATATAATGTGGCTTTGAACGTACGGAAGAAGCATTGTAGTGTATTACATTTGAGATAAGGCCAGAACAGACACAGGCCCCCGTCATGAAATCATGTAATGAGAAACCCCTCGCGCGGAATCAGCTGGTGAAATGGAAAAGTGAAATCTATAATCTCAACTCATTTAACTTTAGGCGGAAGCATCTGTTCAATTGCAGCTCTCTCGCCTTTGTTATTTACACTGGGAATGCGTAATCAGAAACCTTCTGTTTGTTTATACACACGAACGTGAACATGGTCAACATCATGCTGGTTGCCTGCCTCCACGTCCAATGAGGCTTGAACTGTGAATTGAAGGACGATGAACAGGTCGACAGAACTTGAATCCAAATAGCGGAGAACAAAGTGATCAAGTTCATTATGAGTGTCTTTATGCCAAATAGCGGTAGGAATTGATTCTTATATGATTTCATTGCTGGTAAAATCTCAGAGGGAAAAACAAGGTGCCGCTAATACGGCAGTGTCTTAAGTATAAATTGCTGTGTGTGTGTGTGTGTGTGAACTCTGCCAAGGAAAATTTTTTTCCACATTGTCACACAACTTTCGCACGGAGGAATTTGGAGCCGTTCACTCTAGAGCCATAATTTCAAAGACTTTTACCCTCACAGTTATACTCATCCTGTCAGTCTCCATTCCTCTCGTGTGTCATGAGCTGTGAGTCAAGTGGTGTTGTGTATGGCGTGCGTGTCACTGTATGCACGTGTGCACAAGGATGTGCCAAAAGGTGCATTCTACGCCTCACCTTATGTCTCGTGCAGTTTATGGCGCAGTTTGTCAGAAATAATGGTTGATATAAAGGGCTGATTCAGGAATTCCACTCACATGAAAAATTCATCGTTTTAATGTCGTAGCTGTGCATCCCGTCAGCTAACGATCGCAGCGGGAATTATCTTTGTAAGATGAATTCTTTTAGATGGGTGGATGTGTGTACTTGTGTTTGTGTGCTTGTACTTCATATATGTAGCTATAGCAGTCACCACAGAGGATGAGTCAGAGGTAGCTTCCGGTTGGATGGTGAGATTTGATTTGATTGCTTCAGCCGCCTTCATTTTTTATCATTTTCCCTCCACTAAAATGAATGAGTTGCTGCCACAGCATGAGTTTTCCTATAATCCATTTAAAAATACAGAAAAAAATAATCCGGTTTCCTAAAAGTGAGAGTGTCCATATAATCAGCGCTTCACGTGAGTAGCAGTAGTACCCAGTAGTATTCTTGCTAAGTGAGCATACGCATCCTGCTGCTGTAAGTGATTGTTGCAATTTTTGAACTGGGTGGGACAGGAGGATTTAGCTGTACAGGCATGTGAAATGGCTTTCGTGCATTGTCGAGACTGTGCGGAGGCAAGTTCGTGCGCAAATTATCACAAAGTTAAGTATGCATGATTAAAGTTACGTTCCGTGCCTAAGTCATAATTGAATTCAAAAATCGATTCAGTTTTCACCTACCATATATCTATACATATGCATACATGTGAGTGAGCCAGCCCAGTAGTAATACTCCATGATCCCATATTGTTGGGCTGAATTGAGAATAGGAAACCATTGTCGGGGCGGCCGATGATGAGAGCATAATAATAGAAGAAAGGAATGTGAGGCCTCTTTCATAAGGTTTCTCAGTGACGTTGCTTCATGTTGAATAAAAGCGAGGAACTAGCACAACAAATGCTATGGTTGCATGCTTGTGCGGTTGCGTCGCGTTGACTGGCTTTGGGTGTGAAATGTTTATCTCCGCATGTGATTCCCCGTTGCTTTTGTTTTCACGGCCTAATTTCCCAGTGAAATAATAATTATTCCTGCGTTCATTCCTCTTGTTCCTGACAATGGATTTTCAGCTGGTTGGGGCCCTTTGTTTCTAAATCGCCCCAGGCGTATTTTACGCATGTAATGAGATCACAACAGAGCTTCGACTCCGACTCTGATCTCTAGATAAGTCCATCATACCCTCTAGGTTTTCCTTTCATCAGCAGTAGTTTGCGTTACTATGGCAGTGAGCCGACCAAAATGAAATCAACTTGAGATGCAACGTGAAAACTCATTTTGAGGCTTGAAGTGCTCCAAGCTAACGTGGGCATGGGAAAATAAGCTGAAAATTATTGTCAGGTGATATTGAAATTGAATCTTCAATCCTACGATCTTACGAGACAACTTTGCAACTGTTATGTGACAGAGGTATAATATAATTATTAGTTCTTTTTAAAAGAATAGGTCAAATTTTTTAGAGGAAAGGATGCATTGATCGAGTTGAGTATTTAAACTGCGTTCCTTAAACGGAGTATAATGGAGAGATGACATATCCATTCTTGAAGTTTATTGAAAATTCCCATTATTGGGAATCGTAAATTAAGACTTAGCTAATGAAGTTTAACAATTTCTCTATGTCCACTGCAGACTTATTGCTGATCGTTATCCAAGCCAGCCAGAAGCACTAGAATTAGGTGGACTACCAGTGTTATGGCCTGGACGTGCGTCCTTGCTAAAAGTAATTTAGCAGCAGCTGTTATTTGGATTTTAAAAAACGTATGTATTCACGTGAGTATATATAAATCTTGAGTCAATGTTCAAAGTTTGAAGCAGAGCAGAGCTAGAAAAGGGGGACTTCAAAGTGACTGGACCTCACGGTGGCTAAAGAGGATATAATTCAGGTGGTGGAGGATTGGTTGGAAATTTAACATTGGGCCGGGGCCGGGAGTTGTGTGTGAACGAGAAAAAGCCACGGGTGGAGATTTTCCATCACAGGGCTCACACTAGGACATGATTTAGGATCTAGACAGAGTCCGACTTAACAACTGTCAACTGTGGTAGTATGGGGTGTGCTTGATGATGAATAATAATTAGGTAGCAATAATGAGGCGTCGACCTTGCGTTCCTTGTATTATGATTGTAAATGAAGTCATGGAACTACAGGGATCAGTAGGAAACCAGTAAAGTTCAGGAAAGAATCTGAATAACTCCTCGTCAAATGCAAGATAAGAACGTGTCTCTGCGGTGAAAAATCTAGATGAGGAATAGATTTGTAAGCATTGTCCAGCCCTAATGACTTATCAGTCCGACGGTGCGGTGGTGCCCTGAACTTGCAGGCAGGATATGTGGAACTCGAGCATATTGATTGATCGTAAACGACGCTTGCCTTGCCCCGAGGGCTTTTGCACGCCTTTAATACAATCTGATAATCGCTCTTTCCTTTCCTTAGTGCACTTGCAGTTTAATATGGGACAGCCCCTTGTTCTCATTGATTTGAATTCTTGGAAGCTGGTTGCATAGCGGAGGTGGACTTTTTCGTTCGCGTGTTCTTAATTGTTCAGAAAACAAACAACCTGTCTACTACAGTTTAATAAGCGAATCACTGCAGAATTTCACTGCATGGTCTCCCTTTCGTACCCATGCAAAAAAGGGACCAGCTGATTATTCCTGTGCTGTGGTGTCCGGTTAATGAATCAGTTTATCATGTTGAAGCACTGCAACAACTTTCCTTTGTACAGCTCTGCAATCCAAATTGATAATAAAGTTGATAAGAAAAACTAGGTAATTTTTTGTCTCGCGGTTGGCATTAATTGCAATTCTTAATGTCGGTTGTACAATAAAGGTTAATAGTCATGATGATCTTGTGTGTGTGTGTGTGTGTGTGTGTGTCTGTGTGCTTGTGTGCAACTATCACTCTTACCGGCAGCGTGCCGTCACAGTAAGTTTTTGCCCTGTATAAGTTGCTGTTTCATCTCATCTGCTCGAGACACAGGGATCGTAGAATAAAGACATAGTTTGGCAGGATAGGCTGGGAGTTGTCGCTTATTAGTGTCCAGAAAGTTTGATTTATAAGTACATCTCCAGAATAAAGGTGGTAAGGTTTCGCACCTCTCTCGTCATTAATTATATGTAGAAGTCTGGAAGGAGCGTAAAATGGAATGGAATGCAATTTGAAGTTGTTGTCACTGTGATGTTGTTGCTTAACCTTTCGAATAGAGGTTACCACGTCCAGATTTTTTGTGAACTGTCACGAGGCAGTGGAGTATAGGGGCGTGTGCCCCCAGTGGGGAATAAGGGTGGTCCCGCATCCGCCTGGAAGAAATGATAAAAAAGCTCGTGAGCTCCACCATTTAAAAATAATGAGATCCCAGGAGATGGCTTGAGATTCCCAGTCCTTTGATGCTTCATTCTTTGCGAAACATAATTACGCGCCTGCGCCCTGGGGTGAAGGAGTGTATTTTTAGCCGGTCGGTCCATGCAAATATACTATATCTACTCTCCCGTTGTGCTCGGACCCGCACCGCCAACAAGCGGAAGTTAGCTTTGAAGAAATAAAACAATGCGATTTATATGTATGAATTTCTTGATGTATTCCGCAGGTTAAAAGAGATTTGTACAAATGTTTGGCCCACCACTACGTTGCCATCCTTCTGTTGAGCGAGAGTGAATTATGTGGTGAAACTCTGGAATCCTTCCGATACCTTTATTGTGAGTCGGACAACCCCGCCGTGACGGACCTCCGAGCCCCGTCCAACGAGGATGACCGCCGCGTCCTGGGCTTCTGCCACCTCCGCCAGTCCCTGTCCAGTTTGGAAGATGCAGCTCGACATGCTCGACTGAATCGCGAGCTTCGAGGGAAAGCTGGACTCCAGACTGCGCTCAATTCCATGAAAGACAAAATTCTTGCAACTTTCGAACGGAAAGAGATTAAGAGTCAAGATGAGTTAGATCACTTTCTAGATCCACCGCAAATACTTGGTAAGACCCCGAGAGCGTAACTCAGAGCAAGAGAGAATCTGTACACAAAAAATTCCTCCCTCCGCGGAATGAATTCTGGTTGTGATTGTTGTATGAATAAAGCTGGATCGATATTTTTGATGTGTCGGCCCCCTTTGTATAATGGGTTGTTTCATGCGGAGTCAGTAGGCTTGGTGCCATTATCTTCAAAACCTCAATATTTTGATGGGATTAGTGAGTAGGAAGCCAGTGCCGTAAAAGGAGTTGTAAAGAGTGACGTCGGGTGGGGTCTAATGTGTATGTCTGCTTCTATTTTTTCAGCTGCGACCAAGTTCCAGTTAGAATTGAGCCCACCGGACTTCTCAACACAGCACGTTGAAGACCCATTCCGGGGATTAGGTCCTTTAACTCTGTTTTCTGCCAAAAGACAATGGTCTGCTCCAAGGCATGTGACTCTCCACCGACGTGGAGAGGGCTTTGGCCTCAGTGTCAAAGGAAGTGCACCAGTCTCCATTGCGTCCGTGGATGAAGGCTCACCTGCAGAGGTATAAGTTCACCCTCAATAACTTCAAGTTATCAATAGGTTGTGGATGTATGCATGCATACCTCTGAAATATGAAATGCCGGACTCTCTATGTAATTGATACTCTTTGTACAAATTACCTAGTTAGTATACACACTCTTCGCCACTGCCTCTGCCTCAGCTCCGGTTGTGGAATTACTATTTTGAATGTTTAATTTTCCGAACGCGAAACACAGTCACGTTTTCACCGTCATAATAATTCACGCTTTTAGGCCGGTAAGCTTAAAGGTTAGAGAGCAGCAGTGAGATGGAGATAGATGGGAGGATTTTCCGAAGCCACTACTGTCATGTTTCTTGTTCTAAACTCCGCGTTGAGATCCGTTTAAGCTACTTAAAGTTCTGTTCCTTGTATGTCATATAACGTCGTGCAGCATGAGGACCGCCTACCGGCTTCTACAAGCCGAGATTTTTCTCAGCCCTCACATAAGGACACACACACACATTTTCTCAGGCGAAGGAGTTGGGATCTACCATACCTACAGATACAAGCTTGTAAGAGTAGCCGTGACCGTGAACAACGGGACTTGCTCATCCATGTCGATTTCATTGGCGAGTAGATCGATTTAAATACAGGTTTTTGACAGGGGAACATTATTATGGGGAGCTCATGCGGTAGCAGGGAAATCCATGAAGGAACTGTAATCTGTTTAGGAGTCCTTTGGTCTTTTTGAATGCCGCTGGTTTTGGGGTGGAGGGGACCGGAGAAAGTAAGAGAATTTGCAGGTGTGACCTTTTTATGTGGGGAATGAGAGTGAATCTGCAGTTAAGGGTGTGGTCAGTTTGTCTCTTGCTGAAACAAAAAAAACAAGGTTAAGCTCGCGCAGAGGCTCACATTTGCACGCACCCGCAGTTGACATTGGAATTGTTGTTTCCCTCGCACGTTACTTCAATTAATAAGAATGACCCCAGAAGCGCGAGTAATTGCCGGACAGAGTCGTTAACCGTTTCATCGTCCACAATAACCGAGAGGAAATCATTTGCATTCCTACATGGACACTCTCATCGTCGTCAGAAGAAGAAGAAGAGGAGGAGGAGGAGATGAAGAAGAAGAAGAAGGGGCTGCTGACGACGGGGACGACAGCGTAGGAATTATGTTGGAGGTGATATTGCTGACGATGATGACTACTTCCCTAGGATTTCAAGTTCAAACCCATGCCATTCTGACTGTCTCATCTTTATTGCCTCATGTTATGATCTTGTTACGGTCGTCCTGTAAAACAATAGGATGTAATAAGATAATTGTTGTTAGCTTCATGTTTTTTCTCAAGAAGTCACGCAAATCCAGTGTTGGAGGGGTGAGATGTACATTCATCTTGATTATTACTGGGCTGGTTCATCCGTCCCCCTCTACGCTGAATCCATTGGGAATGCAGTAGTACATTGAGTGAGGAGCGCAAGTGGTGGAGAGAATCTCGTCGTAGGGGAAGATGCGAGCTTTAGAGGGCGAGGGTACAAGTGTCCAGCTAGGTTAAACCAGTAAGGATGCCTCTCCTCCGAATCGACAGTAAAAGTGGGCATGTACTCAAATATTTTATGAGGGCTAGTCTGGAACGAGAGATTCTGTCACTGTGTCCTTCCTATCCCTTGCGTGTTAGAGACCTGGGCCGTGGAATACAAGGGGAAATCTGAGATGTGAGACCTAGTTTATGTGCCCATCCCGCCGGTTGGTACAAGTTCTATTTTTTTTAAAAGTAATTTACAACAAGAGGTGCTGGGCAGAGGGTAAACCTTGCCTCATGAAGATCACCTTCCATGTATGAAAAATTCCTGGGCATGACGGCTCACAGTGATGTTCCGAGGGTTCATGGAGTTCTTTTATGCATGGGTGCAGTGGAGGGGTTGATGTTAGAAGAGAAATGCAGGGGATGGGGTATTATAGCTTTGTGTGGTACCTATGTGAATAATTCACTTAAGTAATACCATTGTCGCTCTCTTATTTTCCAGCTGGCAGGAGTCCGACAGGGTGATGTGATCGTTGGGATTTCAGGTGACGACGCGAGGTGGTTAAACCATGAGGAAGTTGTTGCTCTGGTTCGCAACGCCGGGGACTCCCTCGCACTCCGACTGGTCACTCCAATGGATAACAAAGTAAGTGTGGTACCCGCAGTGGGAGAAATGATGATGTAGGGACTTCCTTAATGTAACCCTGTGCCACTCATTTCTATTACGTTTGATAATATTTCTGCAGCAGATTTATTTGCTATGAGATGATTTGTTTTGGCTTCAGAGAGTCTCCGTAGAGCATGACTAAGTAATGATGATGGCGTAAATTTCCCGATCCATTCCCCATGTGGCGCGAAAATTGGTGACGTTGTTGCATTGAGCCTTTCTTTTATTTTTAGAGCTCAAGTCATCATACGAATAAAGGGAGGATTTCACCCCATTCCACAAGTAGCACCGGCAGTTATGGGGGCGTTTCATCATGCGCCACACCACGGAGCTCCTCTGGCAGCTCGTCTTGCAGCTCTGGGTGCGTGAGTTATTTGCTTTCGCTAAACATCTCTCACGTAAAATTACACTTTTCATTTCCTTTCGTGCCATCTATCCTATTGATGCCGGTGGTAGTGGTAAGTGAGATCTGATTTCAAAGGAGCCTTGCACTGCGAAAAGCGTCTTATTTTATTTGAATACTCACGTTTTCCACCTGGCCAGCAACTATCATATAGAGTTCAAGGGAGAGGGTTCGTGCGGCTTGCTCAACTTTCCAAGGCTGTATTTTGCTCCACTGTGAATGTCTGAATGAAGTGAATCATAGTCATTTTTCACTCGCAGCACACGGTCAAGTTCAGAGAGCACTCATAGCGAGTCTTCTTGTAAAGGGATCTGGCGAGCATGATTGAGCTGGGAGGATTAAATTCCCTGTCTCGTGATTAAGATCATCGTAAACTTTTGTACTTTCCTTGATATCCTGCATGATGGCATGAGAGGAATTCGACTAGAAACTTGTTCCTATTTTCAGTGATGTGCAAAAAGACATTACAGCCACCAGTTGAGGACAATAGGGAGTACTTACTCTTCCTGTAGAAAGCTTATCAGTCCGTATGTAGGCGTGGAGTTGTGATGAGGGTGCTTATCTGATTTATTAAATAAATTGCAGTGGAAGCATGGGAAGGTCAAGTCGAAACACAGCGTCCTCCGCTAGTCCCCCCACCGGCGACAGTACCATGAAGAAACTGAAGAAAACGTTTTTCCGCCGTTCCAAGTCCAAGGAAATCAATGAAATCCGTCCGTACGACTCCAACGTGATCCTTCGTTAGAAACTTTTAGAGAGGGAATGTTTTCAGCTCTTTTCGTGAGAACAAACCTTCCGTAGAACTTTCGTTACGACCATATATCCTCCACCTGATTCGAACTGTACCTTGCGGATATCGGGATGAGAGGAGAATATATGTAGTTCAAATATCCTATAGTTTGCTCGGGTTTGTAAAAAGGACGTCTCACAGGAGTGACGGAGTTCTTCCACCGAAACCTTCATGGCCATGATAGGATTTCGTATATAGAGCCTTCAGTTTCCTGGCCTTGGTGTGTCCATCTTGACAGTCAAGTCAGACGTTCGGAAGCCATGCTGTCTCTGTAAATCGGCCATTTCATGCAGTGGATTTTTTTAGAGACGTATTACTGGCCGACGACAGAATCTTCCATTCGTGAGGACGAATGCAAGATGCATTTAAAAGTAGTTCAGACAATCAACCTCGGAATGTACGGGTTGCTAAATTTTTAGTTGTTATAATCACTATGGAGTAACTACAAACTGTTGACGCTTGTATGTGCACACATAAACACAATTTGTGACAGTTTATACACGAGCCTTGCCCAAAGTTCCCCCTCCTCCAACTCCAACCCCGAATTTGTGCCGAAAGTGTAAAAGTCTTGTCTGCACAGATTATATACTACGAATGTGCTTTCTGGACGAAAATCAGAGGAAGTTCACGCAGTGGGCAGCAGACGGGTTATTTTGTATGTTACTATGTGCAATATTCAATATTTTAACGATGCATTACTTGAGACATTGTTAATTTCCTATATGCGTAAATAATAATAATATATTTCATGAGTGACGATTATTTACGGAAAGGATCGTTCAAGTGCAAAATTATCTTTGAAAATGCATTTTAGCCTGTAATTCAAAAACAGTATATTGAAAAGACTTGATTGTAGGTGAGCAAGAAGGATTTATCAAAATACGTTTTTTAGCTGTAAGACTTCAACGAGTGCGATTGCTTTTAGCGTCAAGTTACTCTTTTATTTATACATATACCATGGAGCTCACCTGGTCTTCAGACAGTATGTGAAATTAGACCATACTGGGGGGCCAGGTTAATATGCACCAAAAATAAGGATTATATTGAATAAAAATTATACATGATTCCCGTATCTTCCATCAAATCACTGTTTTAATTCAACTGCAGCAACTTCGTCATGCTGAGCTGTAACTATATGTAAGCTATAACTTCCATGAAAACAAGTTACATGGTTTTCCGTTATACATGAATGATTGGTAAAATTTTGTTAAGTACCTCACGGGGCATTATTATTGCTTCATGTTTACGAAAAGTGAAAATGGCAATAAAAGAAACTCGAAACGAAACCAGATTTGCTAAAATGTGTAGCGGGAGTATTTGAACATAGTGCGAAATGAAATGAGCAACAACAAACGAGCAAACATGATAGATGAAATCAGTTACCACCACATGCTACATGTCTTCACGCATTGACAGTAGAGCAAATTAGAACCCTACAAAGAACGTTTAAATCATCACACAAAACACCGAACTTACCCCGGAGTAAGTACATATGCACCAGTTTGTAGATTCCTGTCTTTGTTTCGCAATATCAGGTGACTAGTGAAAGGGATTCACGTTAGCAAATGACCCGCATTGAATTTAAATGAATCAATTCCTGTGCGAGCTATCTTAATTATTTTTTGGCGTTACAAATGGACCAATATTGCCCACTTCGTTCAAACGCCACCACCACTGCGTTCCACTGGCACCCTCGCTCTTTGCTCGGTCCTCAACCACTCCTCTTCCATAGCAGCTACTCTAGCAAATCTTGAATTCACAATATCCCCAGATTTGATGGCGGACATCATCTGTACCACATTATTCAATTAATTAAATTAGTTATCACCAAAAATAACATTTTTGGAATTTTCGGGGAAGATTAATAGTAATACTCAAGTAATAATCAAGAATATAATAAAGAAGTAATATACCGCCAGATATTCTTCTAATTCAACTTGACCATTGTGATTCGTATCAATTTCCCTTAAAATATCGTGCAGAATATCTCCAGGAATCGATTCCCCATGGTGCTGAAAAATGATATTGAATTAAATGCATCAGTCCCGCGTCCTGATATAACTCTTGTAAGCACTTGGCATTTCCAAAATTACTGTATCAACTACCTGCATGCCTCGCCTCAGATCGTTAATGGATATAAAGCCCTTTTGTTCACGATCTAATTTCCGGAATCGAGCCGTATAAATGTCTCTCTCTTCTGGACTTAACAAAATCTGATTCGACTCCCGCTTAGCTCGAAGTACATTTTGGCCCATTTCGTGTCGTAAAAATTCTATCGCGTCTTCATGTTGTTTCTGTAAGTATAAAAAAAGTAATAGGGCCGTCAATTCAAATGAATACGCATAAGAAGGCACAATGAGGAATAACCTTTTTCTCCGCTTTAGACCATTTTAACTCTTCACCCATGATTTCAA
Source organism: Pseudobourletiella spinata (assembly GCA_009870155.1). Taxonomy (NCBI): domain Eukaryota; kingdom Metazoa; phylum Arthropoda; class Collembola; order Symphypleona; family Bourletiellidae; genus Pseudobourletiella; species Pseudobourletiella spinata. The sequence goes on along the minus strand of WJFA01001293.1, from coordinate 7,945 downwards.
TGATCGCAGGTAATGATTCTTCGGCAGCATCGGCATTCAAAAATGCTAGGCGCAACCTTCTAGCGATGATATCCTAAAAAATTACAATTTAATGGTTTTTACAAAATAAAAAACAAATAAATAGAGCCTTACTGTTGCAGTTGCTGCGTACTCCCTCACAGCATACCGAACTTCAGCATCAATGTATGGAAATTCAGTATGAATTCGCTGGCCTACCACTGGATACCTGCAATTAGTTATCTCACTCTTAATTATCAGCAACTTCTTTAAACATAACTAACACATGGTCGTTCAGTTTACCGTTTCCCAGTGATGGACCCTAACTTGGTAACCGAAAATGCGCGGTCCCCATATCTGCATACATACAAAATTAGTAAAGTAGGGTGTATCCGACAGATTTAAGACTAGCCATAACAACAGAAACTTACGTGCTTGCCAAATGCTTTGCAACTTCAGGCTCTAATCCAGCGTCCTGAACAAGCCGAATGAACAATGTTGGACTCCAACCGTGGGCACCCTCAAGTAGGAGTCCATCTGTTTGACTATGTCGTAAACATTAATTTAAAATTTTTCATGGAAATTAAATTTTATAGTAACGTACCTTCCGCTGGTAGGTTTCAGGTTACAAGCTACATAAAAGATGGTTATCATATATTTATCATTATAATATCAGAGAATAATCATGATCATTCCATAATGAATTAAGCACAAAAGTAATACCATCATACCTTTAACAGCAGCATCAATAGCATCTACAGCCATGGCCCTGTAAGTAGTCCACTTTCCTCCCGCAATGGTGACTAATCTGAAAAAGAATGAGAAAATCTGCGATTGTAATAATTTTCTTCTTACTACACATAACAGTGAATTAGAAACAGGTATAACTATATACCCATCAGGGCTGACGTGAACGATATGATTTCTCGCCAGAGACTGAGTATCCGGTTTGTTAGGATCGGAGACCAATGGCCGAATGCCACTCCATGCAGACAGGACGTCACCTCGGCGAACTGAAAACAATAAGTCAAACCTGCCTTTTAATGGGTATCTACACCTTTATTTTCCCACGAGAGCATATACCAATTAGCTTTGTCTCCGATTCCGCCTTAAAATTGCGTCACTACTCAGGCCCGAGATAAGGCAAACTCCCTATTGTTTTTATACTAATGCGTGGATAAATGAAATTTAAGGCTTACCTTCCAAATCTTTACTCAAGTAATGCTTCACTTCCTGCAGAATGAAGTCTATGTCTTTCTCAGTGGGAGCCGGCGAGTGAGTCACTTCACAAGGAGAATCCGTCGTGCCGGCAATGGTAAGTTTCTGCCACGGAAGGAAGAAAATGACACGACCATCTGACGTGTTTGGATCCAACAGGCCCATCTCTTCGGGACTTGAAAGTTCAGAGAATAACAAGTTTGCCGTCAAAATTGAATTGTTTCGAAACTGACAGCTTAGGGTGCATTTTAATGGAATTCCAAAGCATCAAGTGATCAATGGGAATGGTTTATACGTCTATGCGGCAACGGCTAACTTGATATTACTAAGTTGTGTCGCTCACGACTTGCACTATGTGCGAGTGCGACCAGCGACACACTTAAAAAAGATGCACTGCGGGTCCGAAACAAAGCCGCTCCTCGAACAGCTTGCTTTGTCACGCTCACTGCCTCCATTCTTTGGTGTGAAACATCTGTTTCAGAAAGAATCACCAGGGGAATGGCAAGTTTCACAAGGAAACGAAATGAGATCTGGAGTAAAATCACACAAGTCTTCAGTAAAGCTTGGGCGAGGAACCAAGCCCCACTGCCATGAAGATCCTGATTGCGTCCATTGATCTCAACGAATATACATTTCTTCCCTTCCTCATCATTTTCCAGCTACTTCTAGTTCCCAAAATCGCCTGTAGTGAAGTTAAAACACAAAATTTTGGAGGATTCCCGAATTTCAACATTTCTGTGGATATCCTTGCAAGTTTGGCGGAACAACTGAATCATATTCAACCCCTAGAAAGCAAGAATGCAGCAGTGGAAGCAAAGAGACAACTTGCAGAGATGTCGCGCAAATGGGCGAACATAGCAAAACTAGTGTTTCTACAGAAGGCGAAGGAGGTGGTACAGATAACCAAACAAGCGCAGGATGCACAGATTCTGAGTCTGAAAACAGGGTCCGTTTCAACGCGGTTGAAGTCTGCAGTTTTTGCCGCCCGTTCTGTGTTCGATGCGGCGGTAGACAGGTGAGTTGTGCCCGAGTCACAGCGAAACAGTTTCAGGGCTGTTCACATATTACAAATCACCTTTTGGCCAAAATTTGGAAGTATAGGCCCCTTCCCCTATCCCGAGATTGTCATCACCTGCATTCTCTACCCCCTTCCTCCCCATTTTGGGACGTCATCAAAACTTGATTGCGGAATCCCAAAATTTTCGCATGCCTCCGGCAGCCAAGGTAATTTTGAACAAAATTGGAACCGCAACGTGATTTCTCGTCGACCCCCTCCCTTTCCCATAGTAGTCATCTGTCATCTTTTCGTGACCCCCTCACTCCCTCTAAGTGATGACGTAATATGTGAACAGCCCCTCCCAAGAATTCGAAATGACGCGCAGAGAATTTTCCCCCTGAGATTCAACCATTTATGAAGTACGTTAGTTGTACCCATTTAGTTGTACTTTCGCGAAACAAAAATAATACTCATTCAATGTAGACCGTAAAATTCGCGGGAAATAGGGCTCTAGTAGTGTTTTTACAGTATTTTCTTTAGTGGTCAAGACAATTTTTTCCAAAACGTATTTAAATGTACCCAAAATTTCTCAAAACCAGTACGTCTGGCCGTAAAGGTATATTGACCATTTATTTTTCAAACCGAAAACCAGTACTTTTCGTTATGTATCTATGTAGTGTGAGGAAAACCGAAGTTGGCCTTCCCAACCCAACCCTCTTTTTCCCATATGGTGTGGGAACATCGGGAGTTGGAAGGGCAGCCTCTCGGTTTTCTCGACTGTGCCTAATTATTATGCACCATAATGTACGTACAGCGAAAACTTCTCAAAACCAGCATGCCTGCTCGGTAGAGATATAGGATGAACTGACTAATTGTCCACAAGTGCATTCGTCGGGACTTGTACAGGTACATGACACTGAATAACTTAGCAACGGCCGCTGACATTCATTCATCAGCTGCCACCCTGACATTGGATCATTTCCTGAAAATTCTTTCCGTTCGAGAAAAATGGGCTTGGGAGGAACAGGAAAGGGCACGAAGATTGTCGGATCAACTCCAGTCCATCTTAGAGGATCTCAAGAAAACTGTTCGATTGGCAAAAGACGCTACAGAAGACGCAACAAGGGCGCAGACAGATTCTCAAACCCTCTTCCTGCCATTTTACAAGAAATAAGTATACTAAAAATATGCCAAAGAGACCGCAATTTTCACGTTGAAAAATAAATATAAAAACCAAGTGCAGAGACGAAGAGTAGCATTGACCAGGCATAAACTCGCAGTCAGGCACTTGAAAGCTTTCATCTGTTCAAGGGAGGCCCTCCGGCGTCACGCGTATTCGAATAAAATCGCAGTTACCATGTCTAGTTGCTATGACTAACACTATGACTTAGTTACTATTATCTTTTTGTGATGAGAATCATTTCTGCCTTTCGATGAGATTTGTTATATTAAACTATTTTCTTCAACTATTTGATTTTGGTAACCATTTCAAACCTAGCAGTAATCAATAGTGACCTAAATTATAAGCAATCACATAATTACTAAATTACCTGTAATAACCAGGAAGCACGATATGAACTCCAGAACTTGGCGCGCAGATTTTAGGGGCATCTGGATCATCCATTTGTCGAATGCTATCCGTAAAAGGTCCTGTAGCATTGACGATACATTTAGCTCTAATGTTAAATTCTCGTCCCGTAAGCTCATCTCGAGCCCGTGCCCCGACAAGTTTCTGAATACCCTCTTCATCCTACCACAAAATAGGAGCGAATACCATGATTAAAGTTAGAATTTTCCACTCTTTTCACGCATATTGTCCGCACCCAATAACCCGATTTCCCTTATGTGTTTTTAGAGGGCTAGTCCCCGGGAAGGAAACACAGAAATCGCCAAGTCTAAGCCTGACGTTGTAGACAGGGGATTACTACATAGGATACCAACTGAAATAATACCTGAAGGTACTGCCTAATTTTGCAGGCTTCAAAGGTGCTAAATGAATAGAAATGTGGACAGCTAAGAAAGATATTAAAATCTCATGTACCCGCTCTTTCAGGAGCTCAGTGACTCTCACGTGGTTTGCTATGGTAGCTCCCAATCTAAAATTTCGAATCGGAATTACTTAAAAATGAATTTATCAAAAAGGATTGTTGCCATTTCTGCTTTGTTATTAGAAAACTTAAATCACCTGGTGGCTGTCAGAGCGATGCTAAGATTCATTCTAGCATCGTTATGTTGACCTAAAAAGACAAATAATAACAGGATAATGTAGTAAGGCACGTCAGTAGTCATGTTTACGCGAGTCTTGCAATTTAACAAAACATTTGTGATTTTGTACTAAGGTCGAACGAACCATCATAATATACAAGAGCACCAACTAATTTATCCCTCCGAAGCATCGGAAATTTTTCTAGAGCTCGTTCCTTGGATAAGAAATAAGATGAGCGAACGCATTTGGAACCAGCCACCATATCGTAAACTTTGATGCCAACCCAATAGTACGGCACCTGCCACCACCTGTAGATAGATAACATTCTCTCAGACTTTTGGTAAAACCATGGTTATTGTTAGTAATTTAAGGATACCCATTCATTAAAATTTTAAGTCAAGCCTATCAGTCAAATATCACATCTTTGTATAGAGCAGGGGTAAAACTTAGTTACTTGTATACTGGAAGAAGAATAGGCAGCGGATAGCTGAGATGCGGGGCTATGGCGAGCAAATTCGATCGTTCATGCAGAGCTTCTTTCACCATTCTATACTGTTCCAAATCCAAGTTCATTATGGCCTTTTGCAAGTACCGAACGCCACCGTGAAGAAGCTTGGTGCTTCTGCTGCTGGTACCCGAAGAAAAGTCATCCAATTCCACGAGAGCAGTTTTTAAGCCTAGACAATAAATTTGCTAACTTTAGAACTTAAAATGCCTACATATTACTAAAGGAGGGGTTCTTGACATTTTTAGACACCTCGGGTCACAGAATCGAGTGCACATCCCGAACCTGAAAATAGAGGAGTACAGAAAATCATAAGTATGAAATATGGCAAGCGCAATCAAACAACTACTGGAAATTTAAATGGATTTACCGGTGGCTCCCCCTCCAATGACAAGTATGTCAAAAGTTTCAGATTCTAACGATCTCAGCTGAATGTCCCTTGATGGCAAAGGCCGTTTAGGCCGCACATTTAAGTGGTTCGATTCTGCACTCACTGGCAATCCCCACGCCTTGTGACGGATTAATAACATAAATTATCAACTTCGTAACATACGTTGTATGTAGTTTAAATTTTTGCTTACATCAGACACTCGAAACACCGGTTTATCGTCCAGCATCCAAGCAGTCAACAAAACTCCACCGCCAGCCGCTGCACCCCACTTCAGTACTTTTCTGAATCGTTGAAAACTCATTTTCCCGCCTTTTCCGACGAGTTCAGTGCGGATCTCTTTCTCGCCTCTTCTGGATTTTCTAACTAACTTGCGACGGGCTGTATCCTACAATCAACGCATATTATGTTTATTTACTTTCGTACATTCCTGATAAGATTTGTACACATTTTAATCAGTATTATGTTAAGTGCGTCTCGATCAAAGTTAATCACAAAAACAAGATTCCAAGAAACTGAACTAGACCAAACATTACCTCACAACAAGCACAATAATTATAGATGCACAAACTAAGAAATGCAGGAGAGCTAAATTTTTTACCTTTTTTTGGCTCACCGACTGAGAATTATCTAGTCCACGAATTAGACTGTATTTTCTGTGCAAAAATTGTACTCTCACAACAAATCACTGCAACTGTAAGTACGAGCGGAGGCACGTTCAGTTTATTGTTTCCGTAGATTTATATTATGATAATGGGTAACGAAAGCGTGCATTACACGATCAAACATATAACTCCATAATTTCCTGTAAAGCTGACCCCTTCTTAGTGATTAGTGTCCGAAGCAGAGAAGTGAAAAGATCACAATAGGACAGGTTAAAACCGGAATTAACGACGTGTCATAAAAATGTAAAGCACTAATTATTGTGCCTGGAATCGCAATGTAGCATTGCAGAGCGATGCGGAGTCCAGCTCAGCAAGACCCTTCGGAACGTACTGATAAGCTGATCCAACCCAAAAGTTTTTACGCACTATAGGCTCCACTTTCGTGAGGAGATGGAGGCTTTCGGAATGCCGACAACATGAGTGCCTTCAGCAGACTCATATTCACAACAAGACCTATAGTGGAGCTCCCGTGCCTTTCGGGACCACAAGTATATATAATTGCATGAGAATTCCAACTTCTCCCATACCTAAAGCGATGGTTGTTGTTGACATATCGTCACGTTGTTATTTCCTTCGTCAGACTGGTAGCAGGGATATAATTGTAATGCATCACAGAAACCGTAATGCCTATTTATATATTAACTGAAAATACCAGATTTTTTGTGAAAAGATAATTTACATCTTCATCACTGGAAATGTTCGGAGGGTGACTCAAAAGTTGAAGTATTTAGCTTTTACCTTTTTGACGGACGGTATGAAGCGTGACATGGTGTTGATCATGGCGATTAAGTACGGTTAAACTTTTGCAGCGCAATCGCGTAATGTTAAGTGGTGCAACTGAAGTTAAAAGTATTTTTCTGCGCTTGCTACGTGTAGCACAAGCATTCCATCAGATGACGGCATAATGAAATAGTACAGCATAGTTACGCAAAATAGAGCTTAAAAAGTTCGAAGCGTAGTACATTTTCATCTCTCTGTTTTCTTCCATTTTTACTCAAGCTTCTGTGAAAATGTAAGGCAACAATTCCACCACGCATTGTTTTCGTTGTGACAAGGAGCCAAAACTGTACAGTCAAATCTCCGTATACAGGGCCTTGTGTAGTGTAACACGGTCAATTTATCGTATTCCTTTATGGCTTTTACAGTGTTACTTTTAGGGCTTACAACGGTATTTCCTTATAACGATGAAATCGTATGTGTCCCGTGAATACCATGGTAAGGAGATATTACTGTATTTGCCGTCACATCACTGGATGAAGTAAATGGTCGAACCACTTATTTGTTTTAACTACGTAGCATTAACGAGTAACATGTCATAATGGCATAACCCACCCTTAGCTTTGGCTGTAGTTAAATCCCCTATATCGGGTTCCAATCTTACTTCGCTTCACTTCCACTTGATTACGAGCATGGAATTTAAACTGAGTACATTCTCTACACGGTTAAACCCAGAATTAGAGGCAAGCGGATACGAGCCGAAGGGAACTGCATGCACGCTGCACCAGTGCACACCACTCCGACTACCGATGCTACTATGAAAACGATCAGTTCGTCTTCGACACACAAATCTAAAAGTTGAATACATACAGTCGAGGTGGTGGTCTTTTCCATTGTCAGCAGAGCACATTTTCCATCCGTTGCTATTGCATACTAGAGCGAGCAACTTTACTTTCATTGCGTGAAAAGAACAACGGAACTGGGAATCTGGGAATCACCGTCTCGTCAGCTAATTACACAATTGTGCCACTTCTTTCTCTTCTCTTCTTTCTGTGACACTCTTACTCTTGCCAGCCGATATGCCCAAATATAAGTCAGTGCAGATAGGTATGATATCCATACTATCGGATGGAAGGTGGTAATGATTCAGTGAAACAGTTGTTTCTCAGTAGCTACATTTAGAGAATTGTATAATAATGGCAAAAAAGTTGTTCATCCTTACGGTAGGGACTGCACACTTTAAAGATTTATC